>APFE030706968.1:89843-120599 GCA_000404065.3 Pinus taeda | reverse complement strand
GTAAATAGAAATATCTTTCCCAAAGATAAAATCTAAAGGATATTTTCGTAAGTATCCAAAGCATGCCTCAAATGCAGATGTTTGAGTTGATGAATTCTTTGCCCGGTTATAAGCATGTTGATTATAGTGTAAGTGTTCATCCCACAGATTAGTATGTTTGTTGCAATAACCACAAAGAATATGTACTACCATTCTGTTCAAAACTTCTCTCTGACCATCGATTTGTGTATGGAACGCTCTGCTCTTTTTCAACTTGCTATCCATGAGTCCCTACAAGCTTGACAAAAATTTTCGGACCAATGGACAACCTTGATTAGAAATAATAGATTTGGGCAATCCAAAATGTACCCATACATTTTGAAATAACATTTGTGCAGTCTGTTCATCTATAACCTGCTTCTTACAAGGCATCAAAATACATATATTGCTGAAACGATCCATCACAACATAAAGATAATCATGATTTTTTTTAGACATAGGAATTCCTCCTACAAAGTCCATAGAAACACTTTCCCAAGGATGGGAAGGACTTGGAAGTGAAGTATACAATCCTAACTTTCTATTTATAGGCTTTCTTGTAGCACACAAAAAAATCCTCTTACATATCATGACACACTTTCATTCATATGAGACCAATAACAATACCTTTGTAACTGTGCCATCATCTTTCCTACACCAAAATGGTCATCAATAAGAGAAGTATGCGCTTCCCTTATGATATTGACTCTTTCATCTTGTGGAATGCATAACTTGCCAAGATGATACAAAATTTTATCATGAACATGGTAATCTAATTCCTCTGATTGGTTGCCTTGACAAAAAGTTGCATATACATATTTAAAATTAGCATCTAAAGCATACTATTCAACTTAACTCTCATGCATGTGTTGAGGGTGCTGGACATGCCAACTTGTCACAGGATCTCCCCAGTAAGAAGTCCCAACTAGACCTCAAACAGTTTGGTGTAGGAGTTCTAGTAGTGGGTCGTACAGTATCACCTTGACCATGGTTGTGCATAGAGGTAAGTAAGGTGTCCTTGTTGGTAGAAAGGATATGACATGCGCAACAAGCCAAGGATAGTGTATGAACAATTCTAACACACGAAAAGTGAGGTGACTGCGCCTTTTGGAAACCTGTTGAAGCACACATCTAAGAAGGGAACACATGAGCAAAGATGCATCACATACTTGAAATAACGTAAGCTAACAATCCAAAGTGATGGTTAAGCCAACAATACATCTCACTAAGATTCATAGATATACAGAAAGAGTCCATACATTCATGTGTGAGAAAACAATACATATATCATTATTGTAACCAAGATAACTGAGATACAATAACAACATATGCATGAAACATGCTAGCTCTGTTATATTAAGAAGTGAAAGCTCCAA
This sequence comes from Pinus taeda, assembly GCA_000404065.3. Taxonomy (NCBI): domain Eukaryota; kingdom Viridiplantae; phylum Streptophyta; class Pinopsida; order Pinales; family Pinaceae; genus Pinus; species Pinus taeda. The sequence continues at coordinate 119,205 of APFE030706968.1, read as the reverse complement.
TCATACAATACAACCATGACCAACCACTAGTCCCAATAGCGGAACGTTACAGTCATTACCACCTTCTCCTCTAAAGATATGTACTAGCTCTTCACTATGGAGAAGCTAAGGCTTGTTACAATACTCTCCAAGCTTTCTCTAAGATACCCCTATCGAAATCTTGGTTGACCAAAAGTCTCTACAATTATTTGTGAGGTGCTATAAATAACAAAGGTTGGGGTGGCCCTTGACATTCCCCTTTGTGCCAGTTCACCTACCCTCATGAATCTTCAACTACTCTATGCTTGTTACATTCAGCTATCGACACTTGGACTTCCACTTTACAAGATGTTACATCAAATTTGCACATGTACCCATGTGAGACAAAATGGCTTGAGCAAGACATGAAATACATCACTAACACTCAAACCGTTGTGGTAAGACCAAGTCTTTGACATCCTTGTGATGTTCGACGGTGGTGAACTAATGCCAAGCTTTGGTCATCCATGATGGTGTTCATGCGCTCAATGCTGACATCCTATTGAAAGCAAACTCTCGCCCTTTGTTGCATCTAGGTATATTTATATGGCTCCTTTTCGAACTCGTCTGATAACAAATGCATCATCGTCTTGAGTGCAGCTGGACTAGCAACATACTGATGCATAGTGTCTGTGATGATATCCAAGTGTGTGTTGGTGACCGTGTGCATCAACTTCTCAAAATACATGTTCAACTCCAGTCAGTCTTGCTTCTTATCTTCACCTCTTTAAGTGTGCCAAATGGGTGGGATCACATGCGTGCACATAACGACATCCATGCTCCTCAATACCCTTGCATGTGATCGACAACACTTCTCACCCTATCTACTCCATACTAGTTGTTGGATGGGTCCATAACCTGTATGGGCATAGTTTCATTAGTCTATGCATGTTGCGCTTCCTGCTGTAACTCCTTTTCTTGTCTGTGCAGCTCCTATTCTTCCTTGAACTAACGCTTTAGCACCTATAACTCCTAATCTATTTCTCTCTTTGTCTTCACACAATCCTCTTGTCTCACCTTCACCTCATGGCCTCAATCTCCAAAGATTCTTTCATCACAAGTGGATCTGCTTGAGCTTGCACCATTGTTCCACCTCTGCGATATCAACAACCTTCCTCTTGCATTTGTTGCATCCATGTGTGCTACCTTTCGTTGTTGCTAATGGTGTTTCTCACTGTGATGCCACTTCCCTTTCATTTTGCTATCATTGTCCATGAATAACTTGATGTCTTCATAAATAGGCAAGTTCATAGACACTTGATCGACTGCATCCCTAGTTGTGCTCTGAACAGTGCCTTCAACTCTGCTCTCCTGGAAGCCATTGTACCTATGATGCTGAGAGGTACAGGAACAACTATGGTACCTGGAGACATAGCAACACTCATGACAGAAATTTTTCAGTCGAAAACCAAAACAAGCTGAAAGACTAACACGAAACATACTTGTGTGACTGTTTGTGAAGATTGAGCAATTTTCACTAGGATATTGGGAGACTGAATGCAAAATTGCACAAGGAATAGTTTGGGTTGTTGAGAAGTTGTTTGACTATTGGAATTCTGCAATGCATAGTCCATCCTGGCCATCTAAGGACTGAAACTCTGGAGTGAACAATTTTAACTAGTAGTGACATGCAAACTAGCAAACTACATTTCAAAGTTTCTAGGGCCAACAAGGAACTGCCTCCCAGAATTGCATAATGCAAGCTTGGAGGTTAGTGTTGGGCCAAACTTGCGCAACATCTGGAGGGAAGGAAGAGCCTTCACTTCTAGAAATGTGCAATGCTAGCTGGGTGAGGCAAGGTTTGGGCTAAGGCAGCACATACCCATTGATAGGTGATTGGAAACATGAGAAGTCTAAATGCATGGTGAAATTGAGTGTAAACAAGAGTGAATGATCATGCATGCAAACAACAAGTGTAGGATCTAGAAAACAAGAAAACATGGATGTGTGTAAAATAGGTCACCGCAACAATGACCATCGGTGCAAAAGCAATGTCATGCATGCGACAATAGTGAGATGTGAATGAAAACTAAAATTGTGCTTCTACAAGCTAACATACATTAAAATGAAAACAAGCACTCATTGAAATCAAGAAGACAACACTCACATAACGTGAAACATAAGAAGAGATAGAAACACAACGCAAGACATGAAAAGCAGACTTACCCTGAAACAACTAAGATGAAAGTGTCGAAGACTCCTAGATGTAATGTGCAATGTCAGAGCTACAAGGTTGATGTGCGGAATAAGCTCTGTAGCATCTGGTTGATGATTTTTTATAAGATTGAGGTTATGGCACACAGGCCACAAATCTAGGGAAAAGCAACACTTGGTGGGAGGTTTCTAGAATGGGCTTTGCATGTAACCTCCAGCTGCTAAGAATAGGTACCTAAACCTAGGGATGTCTTTTGCATGCTACCTTTTGCTATTTTGGGAAGAGAAACATTTGCATGCAAATAAGTTTTGCTTGGTATTATAGGGAATGAGTCAAGCTAAAGGCACATGTAATAGCTTTCTTGACTGAGAGAGGGATTTTTGCAATTTCTAAGAGGAAATGGGTTGGCTATCCTAGAATTGCAAGTGACTGTTGCCTAGAATTGCACAATTTCTAGGAGGAGCTGTGCTGGCTGTCCCAAAGGGATTGCACAATTTCTAGGAGGAGCAGGTGACTTCTGCCTGGAATTGCACAATTTATAGGCTGGGATACAGTGCTAGGCCAGATTGCACAATTTACCCAAGGAATATTGTCTCACCGTATTGTGCAATTTGTCAGCGCAGCAAGCTGCTCATCATATTTGCACAATTTCTAGAGGGAACTTTGGTTACCCTCTAGAATTGTGTAATTTTCTGAGGGAGCTTCTCAACCAGCAACTTGCTTAACTCTGGAATGGAAACCTGTGAGGGGAGTGAAGCACTATCATGCATAAGCTGGCAAGCTGTTGAAAAACCAATGAAGCCTATGTACTTGATAGTGCAAGACATGCTGCTAGGATGGTTGGTAGGGAGGCTCCAAAATGAAGCTAAGGAAAATTTTTGGAGGGTTGTTATAGCTACTACAACACTTGGCAACACACTGGTAGAAGTCCAGCTCTCTGAATGGAGCTTGTTCGTGAAAATCAAGTCTAACACCTTCGGAAGTATTTTTGATTTCTCTTCATCCTGGTTTCCACACTTGCTTGATTGCAAGATGTAGCATCTGCCAAGATCTTGTTGGTCGGCACACATTCCAAGCAAAGTCAACATAGTTGTTTTGATTGGGGATGAGGGGTATATTGGTGCACAAGCTTTACGGTTGTTAGAGTTTTAGTTTCATCTCTAGTGTTGCTCCGTTGCCAGCAGGCTTGGAGAGTACCCTAGTAGAGTCACGCAAGAACATAAGCATCGCTCTGCTGCGAGTGAGCCTGGTTAGTACCCTGGTGGAGTACCACTCTATGAAAGAAGCCTTTCTCTTCTTTCACCTTATTCCTTTTTCATTTTTTTCTATTTTTTTTTTACATTTTCATTTTTTCATTTTTCATTTTTTGTAACTATGCATAGCACTTATTCATTTTAGAGGTGGAAGAGGGATCCTAAATTATTTAGAGAAGAATAGGTTTTTCCTTTAGAGAAGTATTTTATATATACCTCTAACATGCTTGTTAAGGTTTTCCCCCTCATCTTACTCTACTTGACTGGGCTGACAAGGATTAATCCAAAACAACTAACTAGAGTAAGTGACACTAGTTAGTGTGCAATAGTTGTGTTTTCACCAAGGTTCACTTCGAATAGTACATATTTTCCATTGATGTATCATGGACTGAAGACAACAAGTTCTTCATACAGAGGTAGGATGACATATAACCAAGTATTGATAACTACATAAGTCCTTTTGTACTTTACCCAACTTATTTCAAAATTCTCACATGGTTTGATGTGAAACTAGCCTATGGACAGAAACAAGCATACAAACAATAAAACAAAACAAAACCAGAATTAAAGCAAAGCAAATAAGAAAACAAGCATGCAAGAAAACAAACCAAACGAAAACACTACTCCTACTCCTAAGCTAACGGTGCATGGATCTTCTCACATGAAGTGATACTTCTAATGCAGCCACGAGTGTATTGGTTGAGCCATGTTGGTGAAGGTATGGTTCACGAGTAGCACAACAATGTGAACGAGAAAACATGAAAGATATAATAGTGAAGAAAAACACACTCCAGGCTTAATTTTTTTGACAAAAAAGAAGTGAAAGTGGATGACATGCACTCTATGGAATTTCCATGGTGTTGTGGTACCGTGTGTGCAAATGTTAAGTGTATGTATTCTCTTAATTGTGACATTCAAGTGAACGAAAGAAGAAAAGACAGCTTGTGCCGCACATGTGTGCTTGCTATGTAATATTTCTCCAATGCATGAGAGATGGGATTGTGTAGTTCTAGTGGAGGAAGTGAAATCTGAGTGTTAGATTGTTCCTCAGTGCATATAGATGAGTAATGAGGAGCCTCAGGTGTTTCAACAATTTCTTGATCGGAAGTGAAACCAACCTCAGGACAGTGAGGACCTAACATATCCATCAGCTTGGGTTGAGGTGCCTCGAAAGTCTATGGGGTTTCGACCTTGTCAACGGATATGTCATCATTGACTAGCGCCTTAGACATATTAACAATGATTGAATCAACATCATGATCAAATGAAGAAGTAGAGAGATCATGATAACCAATATTAGAAAATTCAGTATGTTTCTCGACATCCTTATGATTTGATGAATTGTGCAGATGGGTAGATGAGAAGCAAAGATGTTCGCCCTGTGTTTTTTTACAAATGACAGATGACAGATTCAACATATTTTCAGAGGAAGATGTGTTCTTTCTGCATTGTAATGACAGATTGACATCCGACGTGTCCTGTGAATGATCGAAGTACAAGCATTTGGAAATGAGTTTTCACAGGGGAAATCAATAGTGGTAGAATCAAAAGGGATGTCAGGATAGAGAGGGTGAGGCATAGATGGAAGGGAGTCATCCTCCACCATGGGTTCTTCTTTAGACTCCCACACACACTCATCATGAATGATGGTGTAGGTTGGCTACATAACACCAACTCCATTGACAACTTGATCCTCGTTCACAACAGGTGAGGAGTCAGGAACTGAAGAGCACAAGATAGTACAATCCAGAGGATCAACAGAACACTGGGACAAAGGTTGAGGGAACAAATCCACATGACATTGACCAATCTTGCAAGCCAAATCTACATAGATATTAAGAGCAGGTGGGGTGGGAGGATGTGATAGTTCAATAGATGTGTGCGCATGTTCTCCCTCATCACTCTGTGGTGGTGGAGCTTTTTGATGAGGTGAAGGTGAATAATCACTTGTTGTAGCATCTATGCCTTCCTGTGATTGCGTAGCTCCATCAATGAAGTGTGCTGAGTGGTGTTCAAATGATTTCAAGAATTGTGGATTCCTGAATATGTGAATAAGATACTCAAATATTCCATCGAGAAATTCCCAATCAATTTCATATTCGGCAAATCAGCATGCAAGATTATAAAAGTGTGTGTGAAACTGTTCAACGGATTCATTGGGTGCTTTTCGTAATTCTAGAATTTCTTTGTTGAGTGTTTTACGGTTAAAATGATTGAAAGCACAGTCTATCTCTGCAACTAGATGAGAAAGAGAATGAATAGATTTTCTAGGCAGCATGGTACAAGAGTGAATTGGGTGCTCTCAAATAACGTAGATGAACATCACACAGGTCATGTATTCTTCAAATATTCCATGTCTTTCTCATGAGCCTACAATGCTGACCGTGTGCCTAACCAAGGCTACATAGCCGCCACCATTGTATGTTTTATGTGACAAGTTATCACAAAGATTTTTCGAGATTTTGAAGTTGCTTCCATACGACATATAATTTGGAAGACAAACTTTGTAGTTGGTCATGATAGATATGCAAAGATTCAAATCAAATTGTGAGGAGTCATCTTGTCCTCTAGCCCTCTTTTGAGTGCCAAAATGTTCACGGTGCTAGACCCACCAAAATGTCAAGGGATCTCCCTGGTAAGAAGTCCCAACTAGACCTCAGACTATTTGGTGTAGGACTCTCAATAGTGGGTTTATGGTATTGCCTTGACCACAGTTGCGCACAGAGGTAAGTAAGGTATCCTTGTTGGTAGCAAGGGTATGACATGCACAACAATCCAAGGAAGGTGTATGAATGGTTCTAACACACGAAAGGTGAGGTGAGTGCACCCCTTGGAAACCTATGGAAGCACACGACTAAGAAGGGAACAAATGAGAAGAGATGCATCACAAACTGGAAAGAAAGTAAGATAACAATACAAAGTGATGGTTAAGCCAACAACACGTCTCAGTAAGATTCATACATACTTATATAGAAAGAGTCCATGCATTTGTAAGAAAACAATACATATACCATTAGAGTAACCAAGATAGCTGAGATACAATAACAACACATGCATGAAATGTGTTGGCTCTGTTATATTAAGAAGTGAAATTTCCAATCATACAGTACAACCATGACCAACCACTAGTCCCGATAGCAGAACGTTACAGTCATTGCAGCTTGCTCCTCCAAAGAGATATAGTAGCTCTACACTGTGGAGAAGCCAAGGCTCGTTACAATACTCTCCAAGTTTTCTCTAAGATACCCCTATCGGAATCTTGGCTAACCAAAAGCCTCTACAATGAGTTATTCGATGTTATAAATAGCAAAGGGTGGGGTGACCCTTGACATTCCCCTTTGTGATTGTTCACCTACCCTCATGACTCTTCAATTACTCTATGACTATTACATTCAACTATTGACACTTAGATTTCCACTTTACAAGATGTTACATCCAATATGCACATGTATCCATATGAGACAAAATGGCTTGAGCAAGTCATGCAAGACATCACTAACACTCAGACTATTGTGATAAGACTAACTGCTCGAAATCCTTGCATTCATCAATGGTGGCAAAATCATGCCAATATTTGGTCATCTGTGATGGTGTTTGTGTGCTCAATGGTGACATCGAATTGAAAGAGATCTATCACTTCCATTACATCTGGGTACAATGATATGACTCCTTTGTCCAACTCGTTTGATAACATGTGCATCATCAGCTTGAGTGCAGCTAGACCAACAACATATTGATGCATAGTGTCTGTGCTGATCTCCGTGTGTGTGCTAGTGACCATGCACACTAGTCAAAATGCATGTTCCGCTCCTATCAAACATGCTTCTTGTCATCGCCTCAGTGAGTGTGTCAAATGGGTGGGATCTTGTTCCTGCACATAATGAAATCCATGCTCCTAAATACCCTTGCATGTGATCGAAAACATTGCTCACCCTGTCTACTCCATGCCAGCTGCTGAATGGGTCCATAACCTGTATGGGTACAATTTCTTCAATCTATGCATGTTGCACCTCCTGTTGTGCCTATTCTTGCTGCAACTCCTTTTGTTGTCTGTGCAGCACCTATTCTTCCTTAAGTTGCCACTTTAGCACGTGTAACTCCTTGTTATTTTGTCTCTCTTCCTTCTCGCGATTCTCTTGTCGCGTTGTCACCACATATCCTCAATCTCCAAAGTTTCTTTCATCACAAGTGGATCCGCTTGATCTTGCAACTTTGTTCTGCCTCTGTGTTGTTGACAACCTTCCTCTTGCATTTGTTGCTTGTAGGTGTGTTACCTTTTGATATTGATAACATTGTTTCTCACTGTGATACCGCTTCCATTTCATCTTGATAGCCTTGTCCATGAAAAACTTGATGTCTTCATAGATAGGCAAATTCATAGACACTTTATCAACTGCATCCCTAGTTGTGCTCTGAACAGTGTCTTTGACTCTGCTCTCCTGGAAGCCATTGTACCAATGCTACTGAGAGGAAGACAGACATCTATGTAACCTAGACCCATAACAACACTCATGATAAGAAATTTGTCAGTTGAAAACCAAAACAATTTGAAATATTGACATGCAACATACCTGTGTGGTTGTTTGTGAAGACTGCACAATTTTCACCGAGAGGTTGGGAGATTGACTATCAAAACTGTGCAAGGTATAGTTCAGGTTGTTGGGAGGGTGACTGACTATTGTAACTATGCAATGCATAGTACAGCCTAGCCTCCTGAGGATTGAAGCTATGGAATGTGCAATTTCAGTCAACAATGACATGCAAACTAACAAACTTCATTTTGTAGTTTCTGGGGCTACCAAGGCACTACCTCCTAGAATTGTGCAATGAAAGCCTCAAGCTCAATTGTGGGCTTGACTTGCAAAATTTTGAGATGGAAGGGAGAGCCTTCACTTCCAGAAGTGCATAATGTTAGCTGGGCAAGGCAAGGTCCGGGCTAAGGCAATCGAGACCCATTGACGGGTGACTGAAAACATGAGAAGTCTGAATGCATGGTGAAACTGAGTGCAAACAAGAGTGAATGATCATGCATGAAAATAATGAGTGCAAGATTCACGAAATGAGAAAACATTCATGTGTGTGAAATGGGTCATCACGACAACAACCATTGGTGCAAAAACAATGTCATGCATGCGACAATAGTGAGATGTGAATGAAAACTGAAATGGTGCTTCTACAAGTTAATATACATTAAAATGACAACAATCTCATTGAAATCAAGAAGACAGCACTCACATAAAGTGAAACACAAAAAGTGACAGAAACGCAATGCAAGACATGAAAAAGAAACTTACCCTGAAACGACTAAGCTGAAAGTGTTGAAGATTGCTTGATGCAATTTGGGATGTCAAAGTTGCAAAGTCGATGTGAGGAATGAGATCTGCAGTGTCTAGTTGATGGGTTTTGATAAGATCGAGCTCATGACACGCATGCCAAAAATTTAGGAAAAAGCGACACTTGGCGAAAGGTTTCTAAAATGAGCTTTGCATGTAACCTCCAGCTGCTGAGAATAGATCCCTAGATCTAGGGATGCCTTTTGGCATGCTACCTTTTGCTATTTCGAGAAGAGAAAATCAGTTTTACTTGGTCTTGGATGGAACCGATCAAGATGAAGGCACATGAAATAACCTACTTCACTGTGAGAGGGATTTGCGTAATTATGAGAGAAACTGGGTTGGGAGTCCTAGAGGGATTGCACAATTTTTTGGAGGAACAGGCGACTGCTGCCCATAATTGCGCAATTTCTGGTAGGAGATGGGCTAGTTGTCCTAGAGGGATTGCGCAATTTCTAGGAGGAGAAGGTGACTGCTACCCAAAATTGCACAATTTCTAGGTTGAACTACAGTGATGGGCCAGATTATGCAATTTTCCCAAGACTGTCTGACTGCATTGCACAATTTTTGAGCCCAGCAGGTTGCCCAATAGATTTACACAATTTCTAGAGGGAAGGTTGGTTGCCCTCCGGAATTGTGCAATTTTCTGAGGGAGTTGCTCAGCCAACAACTAGCTTAAGTATGGAATGGCAGCCTATGAAGGCAGTGAAGTAGACTATCATGCACAGGCTTACGAGCTACTGAAAAATTAATGAAGCCTATTTACTTGACAATGTAAGACATGCTACTAGGATGGTTGGTATGGAGGCTCCAAAACGAAGTTAAGGAAAAATTTTGGAGGGTGATTGTAGCTGCTATAACAACATGATAGAATTATGCTTAAGAATAACTGAAGCACTACCAATTGGTCTAGAAAACATGTCAGAAACTTTGTTATAGATAGCTTTTTTATACGTTATCACCAAGTGGAATTTCTTCACAAACTCGTCCATTTGAAATGCCTCACTTGTTGTAGCTTGGTTTGTGATTACAAGTATTGTAATGGTTGATGATTAGTGTGAATAATAGTTTCCTTTCCCATAAAATAGTGTTTCCACTTTTTCACACTTTGCACCAATGCATACAATTTGTTGTCATATGTAGGATAGTTAACTACTGCACCCTTAAAAGTTTCAGAATAGTAACAAATGGGCTTACCATGTTGCATCAAAACCTCTCCCATGGCATAGTCACTTACATCTATTTGTATCTCTAATGGACTTCTTAAATTAGGAAGTGCAAGAATTGGAGTTGTGTTGATTCTCTCCTTCAATGCATTGAAGGATTTCTATTGCTTGCCTCCCCACTGAAAAACCTACTTCACACTTGTCAATGCATGTAATTGAAATGCAATTGAAGACAAGTTGGAAATGAAATTTCTTGAATATTCGGTTGGTCCGAAAAGGATCCTAACCTCAGTTACATTATTGGGCTTAGGTAAATCCACAATGACTTTGACCTTTGAGGGATCTATCTTCAATTCACCCCCTTCAACAATATGTCCCAAATACACTAATAAGGTCTTTCAAAATTCACATTTAGACATATTTAAAAACATTTTTTCTTTCTCCAAGACATCTAAGAATTTTCTAACATGCATGACATGTTCTTCATAGGTTTTATCGAAAATTAATATGTCATCTAAGTAGATAATCACAAAATCATCAAGAAAAGACCTTAAGAAATCATTCATAACTCTCATGAATGTTGGAGGAGCCTTATAAATCATAAATGGCATAATGAACCATTCAAACAAACCTTTCTTTGTTTTGAAAGATGTCTTTCATATGTCTCCTTCAACAATTGTAATCTGATGATGGCCACTTCTGAAGTCCAACTTAGTGAAATACACAACATATTTCAACTGATCAAGTAAATCATCAATTCGAGGAAGAGGGTAATGACTCTTTACTGTGATATTGTTCAAGGCTCTGAAATCTACACACATGCACCATGTACCATCTTTCTTTGGTACTAAAATAATTGGTGACCTACATGGCGATGCGCTTGGTCTGATGACCCCTTTATTAAGAAACTCTTGGATTTGTCTCTTGAAGTCGACATTCTCCATAACTAACATCCTATACATGCCAGTGTTTGGACGAGAAAAATCTTGCTGCAATCAAATCTCATGTTGGATTACTCTTTTAGGAGAAAATCCTTTGGGTTCTTGAAACATATCATCATAGCTGTTGACAACCTCAAGAAAATGATATTTTAATCTTGCATCACATCCTTGGAAGGCTTCATTTCCAACATTCTCTTTTGGTTTGATCATCAAGAGTAAAAAATTCTTACTAGCATGAATAGGCCTCTTCATTTGTCCAACATCCACAAGTGCTAAATTCAACTTCTTGCTATGTGCTCTAACAACGTACTCAATCCCATGTTTAAACAAGTGATATTTTTTCTCATGGCATTGGAAGATGGATATCCTATGATATAGGTATGGGCTTCCCAAAACAATACCACAAATGTCAAGTGGAATAACACCAAGCTCTACCTCATTTATGAAGATTTTAGTGATGGAAAGTTTCAATTTACATCTTTTTGTCACATGCAATTTTTTATTGTCACATATTAGACCTAAAGAATAAAGTTGAGGATGAGGAGTGGTTTCCAAATTCAATTTCTTAACAATGTCTTTTGAAATAAGGTTTTCTTGTGATCCACTATCAACAATGTATCTATCTTTGTATGTTTTGAAATGACTTGAATGTGGAAAAGCTCTATTCTTTCTTTTTCATGTTGAGTTTCATTGAGGTTACCTGAAGAACTACTACTTGCAATAGAGCCCTTACCTTTAAATCCCATGCTTGTGATATTTCTTTCATCCTCGAAATTGGATCCTAAATCATGTTTTGTAGTTGCAATAGTCTTTTCTTCCCTTTATTGTTAAACACTTTGGGTCTCATTTTAGGATGAAGTTTCCAATAGTGGTCTTCATCATGGCCTTCTCTTGGAAAATGTTTTTATGTGAGTTTTTCTCCCTCTTTCTTGACTAAATAATTCTTCTTCCCTTTTCCTTTCCTTTCTCTCCACTCTTGAATGGTTTTTTGCTGTACTCTTGAGGAACATTCTTCCCTCTTTCTTCTAAATGAGTTTCCTATACACAAACTTCATCTAGTTTTGTAGGGTTAAGCATAAGAATTGTGCGTCTTAAATAAATATGTAAACCTCAAATTTATTTGAGTAAAGTGTCTTGAGAGGATAAATCTATACCCAAAATCAAAGCTCTTTTCCTAAATTCTTAAGTATAGCTTTGCACTTTTCACCCCTGGCTTTTCTAAAGTTTTTCCAATCCATTATAGTTATTTGCATGTATGTTAATGGATACAATTGTATTCTTATTGCAACAACAAAATCATTCCAAGGGGATAAAACCTTACCAATTTTCTTCATTTTCTTTGGAGTTTTGGCCTCCCACCAAATAAGTGTCACACTTTCCAACCTAAGAGAAGCAAGATGAATTTTGGTCTCATCATCCTTGATTCTTTGTATCCTACAATACACTTCAATCTGACAAATCCATTTAACTAATTTGTCAACATTTACCTCTCCATTGTACATAGGCAATTCAAGCTTTATGTCAATATTTAACAAAGTCGTTTTTCCATGTCCCTTTGGGGAATTAGGAGGTGTTTGTGAAAGGGTAGAAGAAGTAGAATATGAGGATGAATATGAGGATGAGGATGGAGGTGAAGGTGGTGGCTTGCTACCATTTCCTCCAATCTCTATTGGAGGTTTGTATCATTTTCCTCCATCTCCCTTTGGAGGTTTTTAGCTTTCTCCTTGCAACCTTGAGTTCCTCCCTTAATAAAGAACCTTTACCATTTAAAAAATTAAAAAAAATGTTTTCTGAAAGTTATTTGATCTTTAGACATCCCTTTAGGACCTTCTTCATGTGCCATGACTAGGGAAGCTTGAGGTATATGTGTTCTCCTTTAAACAATGTGAGGCATTGGATCCATAAGTTCTCCTTCTCCTCTTTTAAGAGTCAACCTTGTAAGCATCATAAAACACTTTCAAACAAAATCAAACCTTCAAAATATCATTGATCTTTGATACCAAACTGAACTGTTAGGAAAACTTGATGGTGATGGAAAAATTGCAAGTAAAATTTTATGTATTTTAGGGAATGGATCACTTTACAAAACATATAAAATAATTATTTTTAAACTTAGTTAATAATAATAAAAGAGACAATATACCATATCAGAAACACATAACAACAAGAATGATAAAGGAGTTCACCCCTCTTGGGCTACATCTCTTGGTCCAACTTCCAATGTTGGGCCTCTTTCATTAAGTGCTAAAATTTATGTGTTACATGCATTTACAGTTCTTATAATGTAAATATTATGTCTACATTGGCTTCAGAACATTCAAAAACTCTTAGTTGGGCTTTTTTTGGGCTCAATTTGGCCAAAACCTAAAAATGTTATGCTCTCTCCAAGTTTTCCCTGCTAATTGATCTACAAACTGCACGAGACTACTAACCATCCTATGAATTCCCTATTTCCACGGCACGTCGAGTGACAATTTTGCCAGGGCCGATGAGATTCGCACCGCATTGGGTGCAAAATGTCGCTTAATTTAATTGCTGAATAAGGCCTGTAGAGGAAAATTATGGCCACATGGGGCCATTTTCCGAGGGGAAAAGGCTAATCGCCCACCCCATCAGCATAGCCCCCTCGCTCTTCGGCAGTTGGTTTTATGGAGCCCATAAAATTGGGAGTAATTCCTATCTTTCCGTGCCCAGACTACAAATTTTGCGCCAAGCACTTTGTTGTGGTGCTGTGTGATTACATGCTCTGTGGTGACCATGGGTTGATCCCAAAACTCCACCCCAACTGTTAACACTCCACACATTTGGCTTATGGTTTGGTGGCTAGTAACTACATGTGTCAAAACCATAGGCCGGGCTATTCTCGAGCACTCGTCTTCCCTGCCTATGGTCTCATGGGCAAGGGGTGATCAAGGTCGAGGCTTAGCCCCGACCCTATCCCCCAATAGAAATCTAGTTATATGTTAAATAAAAACACACCACCATAGTTCTTAAGTACATGCACCCTAACGGTGAGGTGTTGTAGTGCTATTGTAGATTTTTTGTGTTCGATTCCGGTGGGTTGTTGTTCGACCATAACCAAATTTTAGTGAACTCGTGAGTGCCTCGTGGCAGCCAATGATTGGGCCACATGGTATCCCACCAATGGCCCACATTACAAACTCAATTACCAATCAAAACCACCCAAATTTGAACTAATTAAAATATGACACTTGGGAGTTAGTCATTGGCCGAAGTTGTATAGTCAACTTGTTTATTCACCCCGCCTAGTTAGTTTATGGACTCCCTAGTCAACAGTCCTGCATCTAACTTGCAAATTGTTTCCCTGTTTGGGAAAACAAGCAGAATGTGATATCGAGAACATACGATATCGGTTTTGAGCGATTCAAATTGCATTGGATTAAGGTCGTCAAAATCTACACTCTGACACAAATTTTAAGCACTTTTGAACACTATGAATTTAGAACATTTTATTGATCCCTTGATGAATTTGTTAACCAAAAATGTATATATTCATATACACTTCTGCCTTTTAATATATTTTTCTTCCAAAAGTGACCATATTTGGAGTTTAATTATTATAAATCGTTGGTGGCGTAGTGCAATTTTTCTATATTTTTATGTTTTCATTATGGAAATAGTTAGAGATATCACTCGAAGTTATTGAATGTTCTTGTAATACGCCAATGAAGGTTATTATTATCAAATGTTATTGTAATAGTCTTTTGTCACTATGTCTCGATTATTGAATATATTTGTTTAGATTATTGAATATATTTGTTTATTTCAAATTACTAGTCGCCTTTTTAATTCTAGTATGTTGTGGCTGTTCGAAAAATCCCTTTATTGGCTAATCCTGCACTCAATTTATAATGGATCTACTTGTAGAAGATTTTGATATCTGATTTAGAATACGCCTTTTGCCAATCTTCTTATAACCCATTTTTGTAACATGTCTCAAGAAATCTCCAAAGAATAGTTTCAACGTATTTCAAAATATATGAAATGAAATATTCAGCGTAACATCTCGTTTGTATTATGGTTTTCCACCCAGAGGTTATGCATTCGATTCCCTTAGCTTGTATGCTAATTGAGGAGAGAGATTATATTATGTTTCGGCCCGGTGATACTTATACTGTATTCTTTTTCGAAAGTATGAGTCAAGGTTTTAATACGTTTATTGGGTTGGGTATTAAATCGATAGAAATCACGCAAAAAAATTGACAGAATGTTTTAACCCAAGTGATATGCTCAACATTCACTATGTTTTGTTCTCTTCCGAAAGTATGAAGAAAAAGCTTTTACTGAAGAAAGGTTGACATTTACAGATACACTGATGATAAATATTAGAGCAATAAAAGTAGTTGTTGTCGTAAGAAACGAGGCAATGTCGTTAAAAAGTTTGAAATGTTTTAGGTTAAGTTATAAATATTTTTTAATTTAAAAATAAATTTATAAGTGGATATTTTTGTAAAAATATATAAGAGTATTGTCTGCAATATTTTCGAGAAAAACAAAAAATAAATTATTATATTTCATTTTTGATAAATTAATTTTTAAAATTTAATATTAAAGTAGTATATACCATAAAATTCACTGAAAAAATAAAATCTAAATCTAATTTCTCACTACTTGTATTGGAAAATGAAATTCCTCATGGGCAAGACCATCCTCGGTCTCCATATGACACGAAGATTTGATTTGGAACCAATAACATGATCGTTAATATTTTTTTTTTGTTTTTTTTTTTTTATGTGTAATAGTCTTGTTGTTTTCTACCTTGTATTTGGCGAGCTAGGCTGGCTAGGCCTGCATAGTTGAAGTAGTTGTTTAAGTTTTGTTGATCTCTGCCCTCATGGAGGGTACAATTTTGGCTTTGGTTCGGTCCCTTGGCATATGTATCACGAAGTAAGTGTTTTTATGCTTATCATGGATTGCGGGTGATTTAAGACATGGAGAGTACAATTTTGGCTTTGGTCCAGTCCCTTGGCATATGTATCATGAAGTAAGTGTTTTGATGGTTATCATGGATTGTGGGCAATTTAATTTATATGGTTTCGCTAATAACTAAAAAAATGTTATAAAATCAAGTTAAAATAAAATATTTATAAAATATTTTGATTTTGAAATTAGTTATGGTTTTTGGGCATGTGGTGTTGATAAACCATGGTACTGTAACAAAGCCTATTTACAAGTTAATAATATCAATGGTAAATTGGAGGTTAATATACATGGTGAATAACACTGTTATATTGTAAATTTATTGTAAGTATTCAGTTTTTATGTGCTTATTAATTAAATTTAAATATGGTTACAAAATCATTATTAGTCTTATTGTATCCTTTGCACAATATAATACCATATGGATAACCCATCACATATTTTATGCCATAATTTATGTGTATGGTTCCAATATTCATGCATGATTTTCAGATATTTGTGTAGTGATTTTTTAGTTCAACAATAAAATCTTTTAAAATAACCCATACTCATGTAAATAACATATTAAGCATAAGTTGCTTCCCACCATAATTTAAGCAAGCCCTTTCCATATGGATAATTCATCACATATTTTATGCCATAATTTATGTGTATGGTTCCAATATTCATGCATGATTTTTAGATATTTGTGTATTGATTTTTTAGTTCAACAATAAAATCCTTAAAAATAGCTCATAATCATGTACATAACATATTTAGCATAAGTTGCTTCCCACCATAATTTAAGAAAGACCTTGTGTAAAAAAATGCATAGAAACAAGGGTTGGATGGTGGGGTAGTCCTTGCCACAAAAAATTGCAAAAATATATTACTTAATTGTTAGCTTGAACCATGGTCGGATACAGAAAACACCCTCAATTGTCTACAGAGAATTTGATGCAAGTAAGCTAGGGTTTGGTGGCCTATACTATGCCGACTAACCTTGAAGGCTCTGCTTGAATACTTATGGCTTGCATCTAATAGAGGCAATGCAAGCCCTTAGGGGAGGCAGGGGGTGGGGGGATGCAGCGAGGAGATCCCCTCATACTGTAGTGCAACTTCCGGCGAATCAAGTGGGAAAATTTGCCACCATTCTAGCCCCCCTAAAGACACCGACCCTAACAACGGTCTTGTCCTTGGAGCTCGATGGCAGGCAAGAAGTTGTGGGAAATGTCTGCCTTTCGCAACAGAGAAACCCCGTTTCGTAATTCCACTGAAAAAATAGAAAAATATCGCAGTTACATGAAGGAACATACAAAGATATGAAATTTCATCGAAGTATGGTTGACAAAGAAGGATCTGATAAAATGGATAAAATAGAAATGGCAACCAAAAGGTCATATAGAAGTCAAACTGGGAGCTAGATGATCTTTACTGTATTCTTCTTGAACGTACAAGATAAGTAAAGGATTTTTGAAAATGGTCCATATTTTTACCATTAAGGGCTCTTCATGTGATACTGGGAGGAGTGCTATAACCCAAACAAGGAGCAATTTCTGGAAACCCCTGTTTAGGTTTGCCTCTTCGGTCTCCCAATGGATTTTTGGGATCTAAAAATACGGAAAGGCATTGGTAACTCAATAGGAAGATTTGTGAAAATAGAAGAATCCACATGTAGGGGAAGATACACCTCCTATGCTCGAATCTGCGTCTATATGAATATCTCGGAGCCCATTCCCGACTTGGTGGAACTAGAGTAGGAGGAAGAGATTTGGCAATAAACCCTATATTACAAGCACATCATGTTTCGTTGTTGCCAGTGTCATGAGTATGGCCACCTCTACGAAACATTCTCATTGAGCTAGGCTAACCTAGTAGATCTAAAGGAGGATTAGGAAAAGAACCCCCCACAAGAAACAAAATATGGGTTCAAAGAGGTTATGCACAAAAGGAAGAACAGAAGGATGCAACAAAACTCAAGATCTACCGACCAAAAATAAAGGGAAAACAATAATAGATATGAGGTACTAAAAGAGGAAGGGGAAACCTCAAAAGAGACTGAACCAATAGAGAATTGGGACAGGGGTAGGGGAAGCAATCCCACCAAATCCATGACCACCCCAAAGAGGAAATCCCAAATAAACTTAACAGAGAAAGAAGAGTCAAAACCAATCGATCTCACTACAATGGAAGTTGATGTTGCCAGGGAAGAGTTGAGCACAGAGGAAGTGGTTCTAAAAAGACTCCTGAATGAATCGAGGCACCTAGATGAAAGATTCATCCCAGAGGACCAAAAGAAATTGTATAAAGACACATTCTAGTAATACATGGCTAACTAAGGGCAGAGGCAGGTTGGTCTGGTAGAACAGATAAGCATGCAACAAGACAACTCACAGGAACAACAAAATCGAAGTAATGGAGGGAAGAAAGGGGGACGGAGAAACCTGCGAGAGTCAATACAAATAATGGGAGAGATGCTGATTAAAATGTGAAGGGTAATACTTCTCTCAGCGATATTCCAACAACTCCACAAAGTTACCCAATGATAGTTATCTCATGGAATGTGAGGTGCCTTAACAAGTGAGGCAAACAAAGATACTTACAAGATAGATTGAAAAAGGAGAAGCGACCGATTTTGCTTCTCCATGAAACTAAGGTATCAAGGGAGAAAATAGAGGAAATTTTCAGAAAAATTAAACCAAAATAAAAGCAGTATAAATTGATGCAAAATGAAGTGGAGGAGGAATGGCAATATTGTGGAATCTTGTGGAGGTAATGGTAGATTATTTGATGGCAATGCCATGCATTTTGACTGGTTGATTTTGCAACATTGGAACCAGGGAATGGATTCTTATCTCAGTGGTTTATCTCCCTCACAATCCTGGAGAGAAGGAAAGCTTTGTTCAGAGTATCAGGAAACTGAGTCAAATGCATACAAAAAAAATTATGGTTGAAAGGAGGGGACTTCAACCTAATAACTTCACTAGTAGAGAAAAGAGGAAGGATAAGGAGAGAAGAACGAGAAATGGAACAATTTAGGGACATGCAAGTGGATCTACAACTGGTCAACATTATAACCATTAATGGAAGACATACCTGGAATAATCAAAGGGGGGGAGCTGGTCAGGTAGCATCAAGGTTGGATCGTTTTCTGGCAACTGAAGACTTGATAATCAAGGATGTTTACTAGAAAGCTTCAATTCAGCCATGTATGGGCTCTAACTCACTAGCCTATCTGGTTGGAGGTAGACCTGAAACAGGGGCATAAAAAATGGCCCTTTTGGTTTGAAGCCTTTTGATTACATGATCCATCCTTCCTTGACAAAGCAAAGGACTGGTGGATCTCGAGTACTGAATAGGGGAGAAATGTAATGCATACATTCCATCTATACCTAAAAGAGCTCAAGGGAGAGATTAAGAAATGGAACAAAGAGAAATTTGGCAACATCCACCACGATCAAGAACAACTCTAGGTAAGGATGCAACAAGTGCAACAAAGAATGATAACAAATGACCACTCGAGCTCCTGAGTGGAGGAAGAAGGGAGACTTCTGACAAGGATTGAGGAACGAAGGAAAAAAAAAGAGATATTATGGAAGTAATTCGAGAGTCCAGTGGCTCTGGGAGGGAGAAAGAAACACCCGCTTCATCCATAAAGACATGATACAACATATGAAATATAATGAAATATTCTAACTGCTAGACTAGGGAGGAAACTGATTGGTACAAAATGAAGAGATGGAAAAGATGTTGGTGAATAACTTCCAAAATATCATGTCAGAACCGCTGCCTGAAAAATCAGAAGCTATTGACCGGATAACCAAGCATATACCTCAACTAGTCAGCAGGGATCAGAACCTGACCCTCATGACAACTATCACTTCAGACGAGGTGGAGGAGGTGGTCAAAGGATAGGAAAAATACAAAGCACCTATACCAGATAGATTTACTGCTGAATTCTTTCAAGTAGGCTGGCCTATTTTAGGTAAAGACATACAGGAGGTAGTCGAAGAATCTAGAAGGACGAGAAAGATACATCCAACCCTAAACTCTACTTTCATAACTTTAATGCCTAAATTTGATCACTTAGAAGAGCCTTAGGGATTTAGGCCTATAGCCTTCCGTATCATCATACATAAAATATTCTCAACTATTATGGTAAATCGGCTCAAACAGATCCTCCCGACATTAATCTCCCAAGAGCAGAGTAGTTTTGTCAAAGGCGTCCAAATCCTAGATGGGGTAGTGACATCCCAATAATATATCTACTCCCTTAAGAGCCTCAAATCTAAAGGTATGATGATTAAGTTGGACCCGTCTAAAGCCTATGACCACCTGAGTTGGACCTATCTTCTAAGTATCTTGAAAGCCTTTGGTTTTAATCCCATTGGATGCATTGGATTTCATCTTTTATATCGACCGCTGTGTTTTCCATCCTTCTCAATGCAGCCCCCATTGAGACATTCAACACCACTCGGGAGCTTATACAAGGTGAATCGATCTCCCCTTTTTGTTCATATTAGCAGCAGAAGGCTTAGGGTGATATGTCAAAGCGAAGGTCCAAGAAGGAAAATTTAAAGGACTTCGAATGTGGGGGAATGACCTACCATTAACTCATACACAATTTGTTGATGACATTATGATGTTTTTCCATGCCACCCTCAGGGAATAAATATCTCTCTTGGCTATCTTCAATATTTCATGAATGCTTCAGGAGCTCAAATCAATAAAGACAAGTCTGATATATTTTTCTTTAACACAATTGTTCAATCTCAAGAAAACCTAGGAAGAATAATGGGCTTTCGAATAGGTACCTTTCCCTTGAAATATTTGGGTATCCCTATAAGGCTCAATCCCCTCCAAGTGTCCAACTGGAAGGCTTTCCTTAACCAAATTCAAGGTCGTCTTCAAAACTGAACCTTTTGAGCCCTTAACATGGTAAGCAAAGTCATCCTCCTAAAGGTGGTGCTACAATCAATCCCCATTTACTAGCCTTCAGGTCTAGCAATGCCTAAAACGATATGCAATGACATGACAAATATCATTAGAAAATTCCTATGGTAAGGTCCCCAAAAATTCAAGTAATGGGCTCTCCTCTCTTGGAGCTGGTTAAATAAGCCCAAAGTAGAAGGGGGTCTGGGCCTTAGGGACCGCTATATTCTAAACCAAGTTATGGGAGAAAATCTTTGGTGGATATGGATCTAGGGAGGAAATGACTTATGGAAATTAATTTTGAAAAGGAAATACATAATGCTGATGACAAGAGAAGGGAGACTGAGAACTCAGGAGAATATAAGGGGATCGACCGTATGGAACTTGGCAGCAAAAAACAAAGATCTGATAAGGAACCATAGCTTTGGGGGGGGGGATAAGACAAGGTTCTAGAAATATTCTTGGCAAAAGAGAGAAAAAATCTTTAGTCAATAGGACCTAGCAGAGATATTCCTATACAAAAATCGACCAACAAACTAGAATGTGAATAAATTCTGAGAAGTGGATGCTAGATCAACATGGAGAGAGTGGATAGGAGAAAGGACTGGCCCGCAGCACCAAAATCTCCCCAATGGGAAGCATATGACAAAGAGGTCAATTCCTAAAGAATAACAAACTATGAAGGAATAAACATCATCAGATGGGGATACAGGATTAAAGGCATGTTTACAATATAGGAGGGATATTACCTGAAAGAAGAAAACCAATAACAACAATGTTTACCCATCTTGGGAAGAATATGGAAGGGACAGTTATGTCCGAAGGTAGCTTTTCATCTGGGTAGTTCTCCATGGTCGAGGTCTCATATGGGACCAACTATAAAAATGAGGGGTTGAAGGACCTTCAGCTTGTTGCATGTGCGAGGCCCAAATGGAAATGATAGAAAACCTACTGAACTCATGCACCTTTAGTGACAAATTATGGCAGAATCATGAAATCCTCTTTGGCCATTCAAATTGAGATTGCTCAAGCACAAAGGAAGAAAACGAAAATTGGAGGAAGAAAATATTTAAGAGCCCCATCCTCAACCAAGCCTAGAACATATCTATATGATTTCTCCTTTGGTAGTGTGGAAAGAAAGAAACCGAAGGGTATTCAAGGGTGAAAAAAAGATAGAAGTGGATGTATGGAAGATTATCAACCAAAACATCTGCAAAACCATTTTGGCATATAAATGGTATCTAGAGGACTGGGAAGAAATACCCCAAGAGGACCTAATCCTAGCAATGCTCCATTTGACCCCATAAATGCTAATGGAAAACTCTTGGAAACTAAAAACCCCCCAACTCAATCCCTTTCATACATCACATGCCCTAAGGAGGAATTCATAAAATTGAACTTTGACGGAGTAGCTAAAGGAAACCTTGGTGCAACAAGATTTAAAGGTATCTTAAGAGATCACCTTGGTTGAGCAATCCAGTTATTTGAAATGGACTGTGGAATCGTGAGAAACAATGAGGCATAATTAAATGCACTCAAACATAGATTGGAAATTGCAAGAAGAGAAAGATTTCAGAAAGTGGTGGTGGAAGGAGATTCTATCTTGGTGATAGATACTGTGAAAAAGTTTGAACACAGTACTCACTGGGAAAAACTAGCAAGAGCTCGAGAACATCAAGGTTAGTCTAGGAAATAGGGGTTCTCATTAAAGAGATAGCATACTTTATCCCAAAACATGTACGTCATTCGAGGAATGATGCAGTTGACCTCCTGGCAAATTGGGGCTGTGGTAATCCAAGAAATAACCTGTGCATCCCAGGGAATGAGACAAACTAAGTAGAAGCATTGAATGCTCTAAAGGAGATTCTAAAAAAGGACAGGGAAGGAAGATAGGTCCCTCGATTGGGGTATGATGGGAAAGGAGATCCAACGATGGATCATGGACATGTGTGAGGGAAAAGTGGCCAGGGCTAGTGGGCATCCCATCTAAGGAGCCCACATGCACATGATAGGGGGCGCCGGGAGAGAAAGAAAACAGGTGTTGATTGCCTCAGGAAAGCAAAAGGGAAGGTGGGAATTTAAACAAGGAATAAAGGGGGTGAGGGAAGTTAGTGCATGCATGCAAGGTTGGAGGTGGAAACAGGTAGTAGGAGATGAGACTGAAAGCTAGGGGGAGGACCTTCTTGTTGGAGGATGGATTACCACCACCACAAGGAAAACACCATCAACACCTCCGAAGGAAATTGGTATGTAATTGAAGCCTTCCTTAGTCTTAATATGGAGTAAATGCTGCAAGAATAGATGATGTTCTGGAATTGAATGGTGGCGGTTTCATATATTTCGAAAGAAATTTGGTTCAGTTCTCTTTTGTTGATGTCTAGTATTTTAATTTCAGTAATGCATGATAGCCTATTGGGAGAAAAGGAGATTCGTGGAGGGTTAGGAGGGGCTCTTGGCTCCTAGTAGTGAAATTTGGTCCTGCCCTTGTCAATACCATATGTCTGGGACAAAGAAGGGGTTGAGGCTCCCATGAGGGCTTGTGGTCACCTGGAAATCCTTAGAGTTAGAGAGGAATGAGAGGGGGGTCTAGGGTTCACAACACTTGGATATTTGTCTAGTCTGGCTTGGTCTAGTTCTTGGTATATTTTTAGATCCAATGAGATAGGAACGAGGTGTCAAGACACCACATAGTCAGTAAGATCCACCAACCGATGGTATCTTGGCTTCCTAGTAATCCTTTAGAGAAGTGGGGATTTAAATGGGAATTGGGGGACTCAAACCCTGATGCAGTTGGTAATTATTCCATATCGAGTTCAATCCAATGGAACTAGAGACATGGTAGGGTGGAGAGAAAAATGACTGGCTCATGGGGGTTCTAGGTATGTTCTTCACCATTCTCTCAGCCAATTATGTGACAATTGGGCTATAGGGTAGTTTTAATGACCAGGCAGGTATGAGGGAGGAACCAAGAACTCTAGACCTTGGAAGGCTTGTAAAATCAATTAGAACTTGGTCAATCACTTGCATCCTTTTTCCTGAACACCCTAAACCCTGCTTGTCCTTCAACTTGGTTGTCTTTGCGCCTAAGCCAAGAACCCAACGGGTTGGCTGCTCCAAGGGGGGAATTAAGAGGATGAAGGTTGAAGGCCACTTACATTTGGGCATAGTAAAGTTGAAGGAAAGACATGAAGCGACTCGGGGGAATTCAGGTCATCTACCTTAAGCTTGAACTCGAGACATTGTAATCGTGCTTCACACAGAATGGTCGAAGGCCAATATTGACATATGGTTTAGTTATAATGTTTGTGCTTATGCTACTCTTATAGGTTTATTTAATTTTCTTCCGCTTCTCACTCTGACGCTCTTGATCCGGGAGAAGGAAATAAATAGTGATCAATTATGGTTGGAAGAAAATTTGAGTAAAAGAAAAATGGTGAAGGTGGAAGCGGGGCTGGGGGAAAGAGGGGGTCACATGCTTGCAAACAGATAGACAATAAAAAGAAAACACTGATGGCCACGACCAACAAGACCCAAAGGAAGAGGGACAGGAAACCTAAAGAGGAAAATATGCAGAACCTCATGCATGCATACCATGGAAGAAATCTAGCATAGGTCAAGGCCATAATTTCAACATGGGATGCAGAGCTAAACACCAAGGCATCGATAGAGCCACTTCCCACGGAGGAATGGGATCCCTTGCTCATAGATCTGGGACACACCCGATGCCAACAAATGCTATTCAGACAGAAAGTCCATCTTTACTGTGTGATGAAGAACCTATTGGCTAGGGCCATGAAAACAAACATGAATATGGAGGAACCACTGCAAACATGAATATTGAGGAACCACTGCAAAAATGAAAAGAGGGGCCAAGCTTAAAGAATATTCAAAGGGAGATTCAGTTTGTGTAGGTGCAGTGATATCATTAGAATGTTCGCTTTTGCCGAATGGAGAAACAAATTCAAATCTTGCTACAAAATGAAGTTCCTGGGTCGAGTGTTAAGGACCCAACTCCCATTGAATCATCAGATGAATGAAAGTAGATTAGATAGAAGTAATGTTGTTTTTTACTATAATGATTTGGTCTGATAGCATTTACTTTGATAGTAGAATGATTAAACATATAGTATATATAATAGCGCATTTCGCATGGATGGATATTATCACACTGTTTAAATTTTGGATGACATATGATGTTGATTGGTGGCCAACAAACCTGGTTTCCCTTGGGAAGGTTGAGGCCACCAGACATATTTTTTGTTACTTGCCTATATATGATTAATAGAAAAATAAAGTACTGCCAAGCTTATACAAAAAATTATTAGCTTGAACCAAGTTATTACAAAAGAATTTAATTCAATTTATGTATGAATTTATATGAATTTAAACATTATGACCTTACCTTAATGATTTTTACTTAAAATTGGATAATGCACACACACAATTACATTGATTAAAATAGTATTACATATATACATGAAGCATTGTCCCAAGATAGGGAAACTATCTTGGAAACACAATTAATTGGTTGAGAGAATATCTAAATCACACACCAATCTAGGAATAAACTAGATCTAAACAAATCCTATATAATAGAGACAAAGTCCTTTACATAGAAAGAATCATAACTAAGCCGAGTGGGAATTATATTTTCAAGTCACCCTCTTAATGACTAATTTTCTTGATCTAGATCAAAAAATATCTACATTTGGTCCATTACAATTACACCTTGTACCTTGTTCATGCAGACATCATCAAATTATCGATGTCCATATAAATGAACAACCATCTACTGGAATGCACGGGTGCTCAACTGCTGCAACTTCCAGTTTACTAGGAAGCCCTCCACATACATGGTTCATCTAACCACTCGATGAACTCCCCTCACCTCATGGAGTTTACAATCAATACAATCCGCCCAAGTGTATCCATCCCGCATGATGCACTCTTCCAGGGTGTTAAAAATTCTGTAACAAATGGAACACATAATAAAGAGGTATGCATGTCTCTCTTGGCCTTATAGTGGGTACATAAAACATTTCAAGGACCACAAATAACCATTACAAAACAATATATGACATGTATATTTTCTACAATTATAATATGTGACTCATACTTTATCATAGTCATCGGTCTATTCTACAAACACAAACAAAATTTCAATCCCATTTGGATCCTTTGTCACTCATCTTGGATACACCATAATACTCATATGATGCAGCACACAACTTCTTTTCCACTTGAATATTTCCATCACAAGGTTTGTAATTTTAAGTCTTTGGCATATTCATTTTTAACTTTGGCATACTTGTCTTGGATATCCATGCTTTACTTGTCATCAATTAGAATTGCGAATTCTAACAAAATAACTTCATATTAAGGTCACAAATCTCAATATGTATACAAACTTCCAAGATTTACTCATCTTCACCCATGCCAAAAAAAATACCAAATAACAATATAAGCAAAAACGATGACCATGGCTGTAATTCAATATCCATTTTTACGAATCCATGAATAAAAATTTTAAATTTTGTCCTGAACTATGAACATAACAATACCAATCACCCCACTAGCTCAAATTCATGAGCTCCATACGCTGAGAAAAATTTATTTAGATGTCACTAAAATGAAATAGTCAATGTTAAATCCATCACTTTATACATATTAGCCATCACTTTAGTCTGGCACACTATAAAAGGCACAACTTCGTCCCTAGGCATGGGGCATGAGCCAGTCGAATCATTGCCTCAAATTTGCCCAAACCTAAACCAATAGTGTATCAAATGTTGAACAATATGAGAGGTTTTCTCTAAACCTAAGGTTTGGCCTCCTTTCAGAATATCCAACCCAAGTTCGGAACATAAGACAGTATCACCAAATTTCTATGTGTATAATTTCAAATTTATTTCGAGAATAATGATGTCCCCATGTACCACCCATCATATCATTCGATTCTCCCACAGTTTACCCACTATTCCTGATCACTAGCTCCCTATGTAGCCACTTTGATGTGTTTCAACCATACCATGATCAACATGAAGATCTACTTATGTGGCTGCAATTTTTCCACAACAGGTCCTTCTCCACGCTTCCTATCCACCTTAAAAGTGTAAAATTCCAACACTACATGACTCATCCAAAGCAACTAATGCTCACCACACTACCCTCAACGACTATAGAAAATATGATGCACCAGACTTCACTGTTGCACTAGGAGACCATGATAACAATGTGTTTGATGTTCAACCTAGATCGACGCTTCTACGCCCAATGAGTCAGCTGGCATAATTCTAGTCAGCCCTGGTTAAACTGCATCTCACTGCATGGAGGCTTTCCTTCTCATCTACCAGAACAAATTGGTCCTCCAACACTTCCTTTATGATATCAACAATACATCATGCAAGTTCTACTACCTCATGACCCACATGTCTGCTACCACCGACTGTCTTAGTCTACTCACAATCTCTGTCAATGTGTTCGGTGATGCCAAAAAGGTGCTACCTATTTGCAAGTGTCTAGGATCAAATAGAGCTTCCAACTCTAGCCTTGCACACTATAAAATTTCACTAAAACATCTCCTCTAATTACGACTCTAGTAAATATCATAAACTAGTATGTTTGCAACTCTGCGAAGAATCACCAAACACCACCAAAGTGGCCAAGGCCCTTAAGCTCGTTTGTCAAGGCCATTCCTAAGTGGTCACTAGTCAAGGTAGTTCCTCTAATTCCCTTCATGTTATCTCTCCTAGCATCCACTCATTCACAACAACAATTTCCTTCCACTTCAGTAGTTTGTAGCTCACCCTCGTCAAACACAACTGAGACAAAATAAAAGCTCTTTAATTTAATCGAAAGAGGGATTTAATAGAATATTTTTCACATATGTTCCTCTCAGCTGACGAGTCTTGGATTTGTGACAGATTGGCTTGATCGTGACAGACTCCCGCTGCTGCACACACTTTTTCTCCAGTGATCTCCTTTCACACATTCACAACAACTATGCCCTCTACTCTTCGTCTCTTGCACCAGTTGATAGGCTCAACCTCCACATATGCTTCAACAACAAATACCAATCTCACAATAGTGGAAACATTGACACCCTCACAGTGGTCTCAACACAAAAAAATATCTTTGTTCTTTGCAGGATTTACCTAGGCCCTCTTGTGAGGGAGTCAGGCCCAGACCCACTCTAATACCAACTAAAATTTAAGGGAGAGAAAATAAGGAGCGAATTAGCATCTCTAAGGTGAGCCAAGTTCAACATGAAGAGTGCCTACATAGTACACTATTCAATCAATTAGAATGTTCATACATATATAGGATTAAGAATCTATTGAGGATTTACAACAAGTTCCTCATAAATAGTATCCAAGAACTAAATATGACCCATAATCTCAACCAAGAACTAATCTAGAACACCTTATATTGCTCCATTATTCCAAGTTTTTTGTAGTTGATCTACATAAAACTAAATGAACATGAGCATTGAGTGATATAAGAATTGCTCATAAAATTATTATGACAACCTAGTGAAGCATGTAATCCAAATCTTTGCACCAAGATCCATGGATGATGGATATTATTAAAAAATGATTACTCTATTTTGTCATTCATAAGTGTAATTGTTGAATATCTCTTTATTAAATTCCATGCAAATTAAAAACTTAAAAATCAATTGTGTTTCTTTTGAATTAAGAACTTCAATATTAACTATGCTACTATATTACTTATGCGTCCATGAGATGTAGTTTCCATTATATTAAATGCTGAGGATTTTGACTTAGTGGCATCAAATGATATGACTTTGTATTTTTTTTATTAATTAAAAATAGAAACATGTTTTACAAATAATTATTTTCCTTTTTTATTATAAATTATTACTTATGTTTTGCAAATTGTTAAAAGCATATGGGATAAATAAAATCAAGATGATGGTGAAGGTGGGTGAAGTGGATACATACTACATTCTCCAAAAATGACGAAAATTATTAGGTTGGTTAATTAGGTGATGACATTCTTCATATCTTTTTAATCGATTGCCTAGACAATGTTGGAGTCTAGTGTCGCCAACTCTAAAATCTTTTGGTTGTTCATTTTTCACCAAATTTGAAATATTTTGGTTGTTCATTTTGGGCAACCTGAAATTAAAAAAGTGTAGAACTTAGCGACTTCTATTATCATTATCAACAAGGAAAAGAAAGAAACAATCAGGAAATTATGTTATTTTGAGAAAAGATAAAGAGAATGAAAGAGAAATTAAATTTGGTGTCTCACTTACCTATAAACATTTTTGGGTAGGTGTGCATAATCTAAGTGATACACTTGACAATAAATATTTGCTTCCACACTCTAGGGACACTAGCATGCGAAGAAATCTCCAGGGTTCTAGGACTGGTTGAAGGTTGACTATAACTGGGTGGAAATAATGATTGAGAGCAATGAAATGATCTATCAAAAGATATAATTAATTCATTCCAACTTTACATCTACAAACTAATTTAATTTCTTAACTAATATTATATAAAAGAACAAAAAAACTACCATAAATTAATTAGAATACATAAATAGTGTAATTAACTAACAAACTCATTAAATTTAAACGAATATTGAAAATTTTATTACATTAGTTGATAAAAATATT
>APFE030706968.1:73077-88547 GCA_000404065.3 Pinus taeda | reverse complement strand
ACATTAAATACAACTATTTCATAAATATCACAAACTAGTGAGCTAGGAAAATAAATTGTTCAACAAAACATTCTAACTAGGATCCTTAACCCATAATACTATTTTTAATAAAAAATGTGAATACAAAAATCTTCAATTTTGATATCTCATATTAATTTATTTTTTATACACATAAGTTTATATGTATATCATAATATGTTAAATGAGAAATTATTTAAATGAGAAATATTAATAAATTAATGACTTGATTCGAACTTAAAAAGTAACACAACAAATTACAGATATAATCATAAATACAGAGATGTAGTAAAAAAACACATCATTTCATTAATAGAAAAATATTGAAGTATGCTAAACAACAAAATCAAAATAAGGTAGCTTGGGCAATGGTAGGTTATCTTTGAGAAGAGATGTGGTGGCTACATAGCAACTGAACTATGCTACAATGAGGCTAAAGGGCCTATTTATTATTGAAAAACATGAGAAAACCCTAAACAACCAAAACCCTAACCCCAGGAGATGTAACACCAAGATTTTATGGGCCCCGTTGGGGTTATCTGGGTAACCAACTTCTTGAGGTCGTAACTTGGTCATATTATCTCTGTTTGGCATGTATGATACCTTGTTAGAAAGGTCTCTCTTAGTACTACAAGTTTTTCCACAGACCTCTATCTATACATCTAGGCCTACAAGAAACCTCAAAAAGACGATGTTTAGGGGGTCAAAACTGCTCTAGAAGTTCAGGACCCGAAAAATTGCTAAAAAAGGTAAATGTTAAAATAAACAAACAAACAGATGAAAATGACTGGAGGGTCTAGGTGGAATAGGTGGGTGGCCACCAGTATCCACCCAAATCATTCTTCCCACCTGAGGAAGTAATGGTCCCCATTTTCTGTAGAGCATCCATGAGGTGAAATTTTTTTTGTTGATCTTGGTCTCTAGTGAACCACTTGCCCTGGTGAAGGATTTGACCTAGTTGACAACTCAATATAGTTTTATCCTTTGTTGGTGACTTTTCTTGATGTGTGTGTCCATGATCTGATTAGTTGTGGCATGTTCCATGTAGTCGATGTTGGGCTTTGTTGGTGTGAGTTTTTCTACAATGCCGGATGTGTCCAACAATGGTTGAAAGTATGGCCGAAGGTAGTCTACATTGAACACTAGGTGGAGATCAAGGAATGGTGGGATGCTGATCTTGAAGGCATTGTCACCGACAACCTTGGTGATGGTGTATGGTCTATATTGGAGTGGCCAAAACTTGCGATGGGGTCAAACGAAGCACTCCTTCTGCAAATGTAGCCAAACTTTATTGCCTAATTGGAACTTGTGCGACACTTGATGTTGATCATGGTGTTGCTTGTACTTAGCATTAGCTTTATCCAATATATGATGGACCTACTGGTGGATGTGTTGAATGCACTCAATCAAGCTATTAGCTCTTTCATCTTTGGACTGGACGTGAGCCGAATCTACCTGAGTGGTTGCAAATGATATGGCCACATCAATGGGACATAATGGTTGAAATCCCAGCCCTAACTGAAAGGGTTTGTGTCCTACTGAGCTATGGATAGCTTTGTTGTAATTTTGTTGGAAATAAGGGAGACTTTCATCCCACGTGCATGGATTCTTTGAGTTATACATGTGCAGAATGTGTACGATCATCCTGTTGACAACCTATGTATGGCCATTAGTTTGGGGATGGAAAGTCATGGACTTAGTAAGTTTTGTATCCAACATGACCTAGAGACTAGACCAAAATGCACTCATGAATCTGTTGTCCTGATCTAAGATAATGGACTGTGGGATCCCAAAATGTTCCCACACTCACTCAAAGTAGAGCTTAGTAGTGGCATCTACTATGATACTCTTCTTGTAGGCTGTCATGATGGCCATCTTGGAGAATCTATCGACCACAATGAAAAATCAATCATTTCCATGCTTAGTAGAAGGAAGGCTTGACATGTAATCCATGGAGATAGATTCCCAAGGCCAAATAGGAGTAGGTAAAGGAGTATACAGGCCTTGCTTCTTAATGGTTAGTTTTGATATGGTGCAGGATCTAATGTACTTCCTAACATCCTGACAAATTTTCAGCCAGTAAAAATACTTCTACAATATCATCATTGTTCTCTCTACTTTGAAATCTCGAATGACCCAACTGTAGTGCGTGTCCAAAATAAACTTGGCACACTGGCTTGAAGGAAAACATATTTGTTCCAAGTGGCATAATAGTGCATCCTAACGATGAAAATTTGGAACTTGATTCCCTTCCAAAAGTGTCTGATATGTGTTGCTGAATTCTGGATCACTCCTGTAAAGATGCGGCCACCCTCAAGTCTCGTGCCCATTGGATTCATGCACATTGATCAGTTCCATGACCGATGGTCAGATGAGGTAATCAACAAAATTATTGGTGCTTCCCTTCTTGTACTTAATTTTCAAATGGAAGTGTTGTAGGTAGGTGGACCATTTCTGATGGTGATTGTTCAACAACTTCCCCTATGTCTGTATGAACTGTGGGGGTCAGTGGTCTGTGTGGATGCTTGTTTACTTCCCCAGAATGTAACGCTTCCATTGACGACATATCTGCAAAATGGAATACACTTCTTTGTCATAAGTGGGTTACTTTTAGACTGTGCCTGAAAGTGACTCACAATGGTAAGCCACTAGATGCCCATGCTGAATAAGAACCACACCAATAGCATAGTGAGAGGTGTCTATCTCAATCTCAAATCATTGTTGCAGGTCTTGTAAAGTGAGCACTTGTGTAGAGCAGAGGCAATTCTTCAACTTGAAAAACACTTGTTGTTGGGTTGAAAGCGAAAAAAAAATTTCTTTCTCTTCGCCCTTGGTGATTTGAATTAAAGGCCAAGTGATATGAGAGAACCCCAACATGAACCTGTGGTAGAAATTGACAAGACCCAAAAAGTTGTGGAGTTCTGTTAGAGTGGTTGGGGATGAGCAATCCCGAATGACCTGTATCTTTGGTGGGTCCACATGTATACCCTTGTCATCAATGATGTACCCCAAATATTGAACCTGGGCCACGCCGAAAGTGCATTTCTCCAAGTTAGCACATAGCTTGTGTTATCTCAGGGTTTGAAGGACCTATCAAATATGGTGGAGGTGCTCTTCCCAACTCTGGCTAAAGATAAACATGTCATATAAATACACCACAATGAATACAATGGTGAAGGGTCGCAAGATGTCATCCATCAGTCTCATGAAGGTTGCAGGGGCATTCATTAATCCAAATGACCTGACCAACCATTAGAAAATGCCCTCCTTGGATTTGAAGGTAGTCTTCCACACATTGGATATTTCGATAGGCACCTGGAAATAACCTGACTTCAAGTCAATCTTACTGAAATATTTGCCCCCCTTGAGCTGGTCCAGAAGGTCGTCAATCTGTGGGATTGGGTACCTATTGTAGAAAGTGATCTTATTCAGCGCCCAATAGTCAATACAGAGTCTCTAGGTCCCATCCTTCTTCTTTATCAATACAATCGGACTCCCACAGGGTGATGAACTTGGCCTAATGTTCCCTTTCTGTAATAGTTCCTGAATTTTCCTCTTGATCTCATCGTTCTCCAGGATAGAGCATCAATATATCGGTCCAATTAGTAGCAGCGCGCCCAGGGTCAGATCAATGGAGTGCTCGACCTAATAGTGCAGATGTACCCCTATAGGTGAGGCGAAAATATCCATGTACTCATTCACGACCTTATCCATATGCTGCTACTATGAAAAGGAGCCCTGCCTAGAAGCTATGGCCACAACCTTCTTCTTTCCCTGAGGGAAAATCATAAGGAAAACAAATTTCATGGTCTGGGAAATGATCTTACTACATTTCTTTTCAGTGATCAAAGAGATGGCAGTAGGAAAGGCTACCTTTGGTATCCTATACAACTTATTAGCAAAAATAATAATCACAGAGCGAGGTCTAGACTCATATACAACATGTCGCTTCCACAAGTATGGTTGTCCGAAAAATACATCACAAAATTCAAGAGGAGAAACATCACACAATGCCTCATCTATGAAGGACTTGATGTTGTGGTGAAGGTGACGCTGTTGGTTGACACAGACATCTCATCCTTGGTGAAGCCACATGATGGTGTATGGATATGGATGTGCTGTAGTCTTTAGGTCCATCAACTTCATTCCCTCTGCTAAAATGAGGTTCTTTTGGCTCCTGAAATCGAAAATGAACTACAACTTAGAACCCTTCACCCATATATGTGAGTGGAAGAGGTGTCCCCCCTCCTCTGGATCTTCAGAGTAAATCTTCTGGATCTTGGTGGTGGCCATGGTGGCACTAGGCTTTGCATCAATGATATACTTCCCTTTATCATTTCCCTTATTGGGTTCTAATTCAGAGTGAGGACATGCATCTAATTCGGAGGCCTTCAACTCAACCACTAGTGACTGCTTGGCCTGACACTCAATTGTATTGTGAGTGGAGCTCTTATGGAACTCACACCATTTTCCCGTGTCCTTCTTTCTCTTCGTGGTGTTTTTCTTTTCTTGTGGCTTCGGAGGGCTATCCTAGGTAGCCCCACCTTGGCTCTATCCTTTTCTTTGTGGTTTGGGGGCACCTTTTCCTTGCTTTGGATTCAAAAATCCAAAGTCTCGCTTCTTATGTTTAAAATTTTGCTCAATATTTATAGTGTATTGGTACACCGTGCTGAGCAAGGAAATTTCCAAGAACTCCATCTCATCCTGGATGTACTTGTGTAGATATCCATGGTACTTGAGTAGCAAATGCAGCTAAGTATCCTTGATACCCAGCTTCTTGCGAAGGGTATGACAAATATTTGTGAACTCCTGCACATCTTGGTCCCTTCCTTGCCATAGCATGGTCCACTTTATGTATTTATCTTCATAGCTCCCGACAGGGTAATATTGTCCCTTGACGCAATCTTGGAAAGGATCAAGTGTGTGTAGCTAAAAACATCTAGGGTTCACTCTCATCCTTTTGTTAACAATAGGTTTCCCACTAGTGCTTGACATTTGGGGTGATTTGGGAAGTGAAAAAGTAACCTTCTCTTGATTGGAAAAGTCATGAACTGAAAAATATCTTTCCAACAAATTTAACCATTTATCTACAACGTCTATATCTATCAGGCCCTCAAATATGGGAATACTGGAATTTACTTGTACCTTAAAAGGAGTGGTGAATCCAAAGTGGTTGTTGGATGAATATGCGTCGCCTGTGGGTAGCTGTCGAAGGATCTGGGAAAAACTATCCATCATTGCGTTCCTTCTCACTTGAGGACTTCCTCGAGAAAAGCTTTGAAAGGATCTCCTACCCCCTCATATTTATTTTCTAATGCCATGGGAGGTCGTTGGGTTTTGTGAGGATGATCTTGCAATTGTTCAACTAGATCAAGCCCTAACCCCTTATACCTTGACCTCGTTGGGGAAATGCAAAGAAAAATAGAGAAAGAGAAAACTTCTTTGATACCACTGGTCCGAACTTAAACTGGAACACAACAAATTATAGATATAATCATAAATACAGAGATGCAGTAGAAAAACACTTCATTTCATTAATATAAAAATACTGAACTATGCTTACAAACAAAATGGAAATAAGATAGCTCGGTTGATAGTATCTTATCTCTTAAAAGAGATGTGGCGGCTACATGCCAACTGAACTATGTTACAATGAGGCTCAAGGGCCTATTTATTATTGAAAAACATGAGAAAAAACTAACCGTAGGAGATGTAACACAAAGATTTTGTGGGACCCGTTGGGGTTAGCTAGGCAACCAACTTCCCGGGGTCGTAACTTGGTCATATTATCTCCATTTGGCATGTACGATACCTTGTTAGAAAAGTCTCTCTAAGTACGATAGTTTTTTTGCAAGCCCTTACCTATGAAAGGGAGCCTACAACAAACCTCAAAGTAACGTCATTTAGGGGGTCAAAACTACTCCAGAAGATCACAACCCATAAAACTGCTAAAAATAGTAAATGATGAAATAAATAAGGAAACAAATAAAACTATCTTGAGGGTCTAGGTGGAATAGGTGGGTGGCTAACAATATCCACCTGGATCATGATTCTACGTTATTACTAAATTACTCATACATTATAGTATTAATTTGGAGGGTCTAGGTGGAATAGGAGGGTGACAAAAAATATCCACCTAGATCACGACTCTATGTTATTACTAAATTACTCAGACATTATAGTATCAATTTGTCATGTTGCAAAATTCATAAAATGTAAATAAAAAATTAAACATTATAATTTGAAAATATTTAGAATAAATATAAAAATCACTACACCACATGCACAATATCTTAGCTCCTACTAAAGACATCCACATAGTACTTCTATAAGTACTCATAGAGCACCTAACCCTCTAATCATTGAAATGATCAATAACTGCACCAAGTGCATACTTACGTAGCCCCTACTAAGAAATTCAAAATATTGGTAATATAATAAAGGAAATTACACATCTAGTAACTGCTTTATGAGCACTAGTCTCCTCTCCTGTCAAGATGTAAATACAATTCTTACACAATCATATAGAAAAAATCATTTTAATGCAACACATGACTAATTAGTTAATTTGTTCTACACAGTATGAGAACCACAATGGCAAAATAATTATCCTCCCAACCAATGGGAAATGGTTTGAATAAATAGATTGAGCCATTTTCACATCCAGACAGTTCTCTGACAAAGACCATACCACGTCCAGTATGGAATTCCAAGAAACACATAAGGTCCAGTACATGATTCCTCTTGGCAGCAGCCTACCTATTCCTCTGACAATCTCTTGTTTATGAGGAAGTTTGGGCCTCCTCTAATAGGTTCCAAAATCAATAGGGTTGACTTTGGATTTTTCCCTCTTTACCATCTTCGCCAACTCTTTTCCCTTACTGAGATCATTTATCTCTAGGGAGAGGAAATCTGGGCAAACAACTGCCATCAACCCCTCCGGGAAAGAAATTAGCATCAACCCAATGCTTCTCGACCTTTCACAACTATCCCCAACTATCTAATATGTGACATTCTCTTTTAGCACTTTTTCCTACTGTAATTTACATAATTGCCCATATGCACATTATCATCAAAGAAAAGGGAACAATTGTTTACATCATGCATTCATACTTGACCCTTAACTTGGGTCCCATAATCTATAAATTAAGTTGACAAGAAATTATAATTGACAAGTAATGTTCATTTCAAAATATCCATCATGCAATTCAGAAAAGCATTACCATATTTTATATATCATAACATTATACTTTCTAACTTACAGTTGGAAATCACATTGCAATGTTTCACCTTTCATAGGTTCTTATGATGCCATTAACCTACCCCTGCTTAATCACATCAGTAGCATTAATCACACTTGTTATTAATAAAACCATACCTTCTACAAAATATTGTTATGCACAAAATATTATTAAGAATGCATTTCACATTCACATGCATCTATGTTCTCAATATCAATGTAGAAACAAATTGGTCCTATTAATTTCCATAAACCAATTTTATGCATTAAAAATAATTTAGCAAATAAGGATACATCTTCAGATGTTAAAATAAAGTTTCCATAAAGTGGGCTTTCCAAAACATCGACTAAGGGAACAATACTTTAATCATTAATATTCCCATAGTTTCTAATGCATGCAACATAACATTTCATTTATGCATCCACATCTAATCAACAATCCTTAACGCATACCAGCTAATATCAACATCGAATCATCAATTAGTAGAGTTGTGAAGTTCAAACAAACAAGGTAATCAACTTCATCTGATTACTACTGACATTAAGTTGATGGAACCATCAAATCAACCACTTTAATGAAACTACTGTATCGTAATCCGTGTTCTTTATCACCTTCAAGAACTTGTAGCCATAGGTATGCATGGTTAGACTAGTATTCACTTTTGCAATCATTGTAGTTTTCATTGAATGTGAATAAAATATTAAATGAAACTCCATGCATTCAAAGACACTGATTTATCATCAATGTGTAAGTGTCAATAACTATTAGGGTATCAATCCAAACATTTCCAGTTTCCACAGTGTATTGTTACCAACAAACCAACACATGACATAACTACCATAATCATTTGTTTACAACTTACAATAAGATTTAATCGAAGAGATCCATGCATATGAGTTTTAGTAATTATTCAAGCAAAACTAACTAATCAATGCTACCCATCATCTTAAATTTGACCATGACACGACTCAATCATTTTATTACTAGTCTTATTATCTATCTTTAACATCTAAAAATATATATATATTTTTAAACATCCTACTTTCCTCTTCAAGGACATTCCCCATATTATATATTCTTTCATTATCACTTACATGCATTCATTCTTCACAAGAAATGCATGGTAACTTTAGTCATGTTCATTAAATGTCTCATTATTCTTGCCATATATGCCAAAGGCCAGTATTTTATTCCAATTTTCACTAGTGAGTGTTCATGATTTTCAATGTGTAAAAAAACTTTTATTTTCTTTTATCAAGATTCAAATATCATGAGCACAATTTTATATCATAATTTATTCCTTACTAATCTTCAATATGGTTATAAACACGCATCATGCATCTCATGTCCAAAGTAGTCTACTGTAGATATATTTATGTAGTTTGTTAGAATCATACCTGAGCTGATACCCACTAGTTTCATACCTCTACTTATTTTCCACTTACCAATTCCCAAAAGACATTAATGCTGCAACCTATGACTTTAATACAACTTGTAACATCCCCTGGTAACCTCACATGAAAATGCATGGAGTTAGAATTTTTTTACAACATTTACTAGCATGTAACTTTATGAATTACTTATTCCATAATTGTTTTACTAGCTATTAGATAAAATCATCATCATTACTTAAAGTAACCTTTAGTAAAGGAATAAGAACTTACATAACATAAGATTCACTATTATAGCACATTAGCATAAACATCATGATATAACCATGCATCATTTCCATGATTCCTTTAACGAGGTTAGTTAACGACATGCTTGATAATGTATATGTAATGTTACTCAAGGAATCAACATCATAAAAATGACAGAATAGGTAATCACATCATTGAACATTGATATACCCTGGAAATACCATAGGGTGAAAACCAACAAATGTTTAATTTTATTATTAAATTCTCATGAGGGTGTTCACCCCACACTCAATGGCTTGTAAGGAAGTGCATCCGTTGACCATTTTCATAAAATATTACAAAGAAGTATCATCTAAAATGCAACATAACCAGATATAAGCTAATACAATCATCATGATATCATTTGCCCATAAATCCCTGAGCATTGTGACTTTGTAGCCTGGTTGTACCCATCAATGGATTATTGTGTAGTTGACATTACTCAATTTGCATGGATCTTTTATTGGTCACAATGTTAAACATAATCTTTCCTTTGCATATGTCACCATCTTCCCCTGCCATTTTTGTTGTCAGCAAACTTTGATATCATGATGACTTAAAGTATTATTTAACCAATAATTAATCTTTATTAGTAATGCTTCAACATCTATTTGTGTGAATATATATAACATAAACAAAATATCATGTCATATGTTATTTAACATCACTACAACACATAATAAAAAATATTTAACCATGAAGCATGTCTATAGATAAATTCCACTTTAATTATTATTCCCCTCACACATGAGTCCACATTCTATTCCCAAAGAAAAGCCTTTACATCCATCCTTATTCTTTTAAAGGGAACTAGCACACTAGCTATGGGTTTTCATGCAAATACATAAAATTTTCAGAATAGTTTTTATTCGTGCATGTAGATACATAATATTTTCTCAAAAGGAAATTAACATAATCTTGCATTCAAATGCATAATATTTCAAGAGAACTAGCCTAACAACTATCATCTTATGGTGTGTAAATAAATACTCCTTTCAAAAACGAAAAACGAATGTCACGGTTAATGCATGCAATTATATAAACTTTATTAAAGAGAATACTATCCCGTGAACTATTTCTTTTTTATATGCAATTATGCAACCTCTTGTATGCAAAGTTTCATGTATTCTTTACAAGAAATCAAATACACATAGTTATTTCTATTACCTGCAAACTTATATTTTCAGTTTCCAAGAAATTAAATGCACATTAGTTATTTCTTTGCCGGATAACCTATACTTCTTTTTCCAGAATTCAAATGACTAATAACTAGTTTTTGCGCATATATATATATATATATATATATATATATATATTATATATATATATATATATATATCTTTATAATAAATCCTCTTCAATAACTGATAAATATAGTCATATATTCTCTTAAATAAATGCTAGTTCGTTGTTCATTTTTTGCATGCAACTCTATATAATTTTCTCAAGTAATCTATCATAATCGCTTATTTTGTTCACTCAAGAACGACTTGCATAAAACAACATGATCTATTTCCAAGAAGTGATCATTGCTTTCGACCGAGAACGACATATATAAAGAAACATGATCTTTTTCCAAAGAAGGGATCATTATTTTCATAAACTTTGACACATTATGAATTTTTTTCAAGTATAGTTCTTTTTAAGAAATTCCATCCCAATAGTTACTCTTTTTGTGCATATTCCTTTTCAAGAAATTCTAGCCCAATATTTCTATCTTCCATCCTTACAAAGAAAATATTTTTTTCAATAAATCAAGCATAATAGTTCTATATTTCGTGCATGCAAGGAACATATTTTTTTTCAAGAGGATTAGAAAAAATACTTCTCTCTCTGCTATATCAATTGGCACTCCTCGCTTCTGTTGTTGCAATGCTGCTATCCCTGTTCAATTCACCTCACTTCTTAGAAAATAGCACTCCCCGGGCCTTAGGAAAATCTACAACAACCAGATATATAGTGACCCCAATATGTCTAGGACTTTTTGACATAGTGCAGGTCCTCAACCATTGCTATTCTAAAGGTATAATTGGTAGAAGAGTAACATAAGTATTTGGGATGCATTCGAAGAGAGAAAAACTTCAGAGAAAAAATAAGGAACACTATCCTAGTAGCCCAATTCATTCTCCAAAATTCGTTTCCACAAAGAGAATTTAAAAACAAGTTTGCTTCAAGGGAAAGAAGAATATAATGTGGGTTGACATTCAAGTTAAGAATCTTCAATCTACCATAGCATGAGGCCTAATTAATTTTTCCTAGCCAGTAACTATATTGAACGCATTTACATACGATAAAATCATGCTATAAGAAGGTTAGGTAACCCAAAGTAACAAGGGCCCGTTGAAGCAATTCCGACAACATTGGTCTTTAACAAAGGGTTGTACCAATGATGGTGGAAAGCATCTTACCGATAGTCAAAACTCAGATATGACTACAACATGGCATGTAGAAAATATGCATCTGAAATACAGTACATCTAAGATATATGGAGAAAGTTGTAATTCCTTATCAAAAAATAAAATAAAAAATCATTATCAAGAACTGAGTGTCCTAGAAAACCACCCACCGGTCCAATAAAGGGGAAAATGAAGAGATAATTTCTTAAACCAATTTAATTAGTTACAAGCATATTTACAACCGATCCTTGATGGAAGGATTAACCATATATTAGATTAATAATATTTTTACTCATCGTAACTTCATGAGTTTCTTACCAGAGTTATGGTAGGGATATTACATGGAAGAACATGGATTTTAGTTCCCTGGGTTTGATTTGTTATTCTATTTTTCGAAGTAATGAACTTTATTATTTGTAGCGTTTGGAAAATAATTGAATTTCACAGGTCAAAATTTTATCATTAAAAATAAAAATTTACTACTATTTTAACTTTTTTAGCATAATATAATTCATTTTACAACTATTTTAGCTTTCTTTAACATATTATAAACAAAATTTAACTTAAAGTAATACTATTTTAACTATTGTAGCATAATATAATTCATTTTACAACTATTTTAGCTTTCTTTAACATATTATAAACAAAATTTAACCTAAAGTAATTCACAGAAAATTTAATATGCTATAATGTATAGAAACTCGAACCACCAATCTCTATTCAAAGATGATATGTGTTAAAACATGGTTTATTGAATAATCCAAGTTTAGTAATTTTTTTTAATAAATATATTTATTTATGTTAAAGATCATATAACGTAAAAACCAACTCACATTATAATAAGGTTTTTTATATTTACTAAAATTTTGAATAATATTTTATTTGTATATTAAAACTTTGAATAATATGTTAAAATACAAATACCATAAGTAAAACTTAAAACAATATTTTTGTTCTAGTTTTTTAAAAAACAATAATTTAAATGTCATCCTATCAAATTTTTTAATTGTTTTAGTCTCATCAAATTTTCTAAATATTTTTTTAAGTTCAACAACTTGATACAATGATTTTAATAGTTACATTAAAAAGAAATATGTATCAAAGTTAATGATCCTTCAGGCTTGGCCTGTTGCTTGAAGAGCCATGACCTAGGGGCGTCTAAGACAGGATCGCACCCGGCCTGGGCGACATCAGCTTTTAGCTGACTAGATTTTTTAGCATGTTTCCTCCCCTAGCACAAGGCACAACCACCACCACCCCTTGAGGTTTGATCTTGGGTCGGTTGGTGATAAGGCCCATCCTTAATCAGTTGTTTTGTAAATTTAGTTTCATTAAATTATTTATATATTTTATTATATTTGAAAGGTAATTTTTCCTAATTTAATAATATCGTTAGTTAAAATTTAATTTCATTCAATTATTTATATTTATTATATTTAAATTTTTTTTTCTTAATTTAATAATATTTTATAAAAAAAATAATTAATTTATAAAGATTAATTTGAATTTTTTATTTTATAATGATTTTAAAGAACAAAAAAGCATCCTAAGATTTTTTTTATATTTATGTTTCTATTTACTCTTTCAATTAACTATTTGGATTTAAATGTTACATAAACAATTCTATTCAAGATAGAATATGTTGTTTTAAACTGTTTAATTGAATAATTCAGATTTTATAAGTTTGTTATACTAAATTTACTCATATAAATATTGTATAATATAAAAATCAATATCTACATTATAATAAGGTTTTTTATATTTGTTAAAAAAAATTTCTGAAGTGGTCTAGGTTTATTAAAGATTATATCCGGTTCAAATTGTGTCTTGAGAAATTGGGCATCTAATCTGTTAGAGATTACATCAGGCTTGACTTGTGGCTTGAGAATCTAGGTATCTAAGCCATCAAATTCGCTCAAGGGATCACACCTGTCTTGGGCTACACAACATGACTGGATTTTTTTCCATGGAGTTTCGAACCAGTGACCTTCATATCACCGATTTTCTAACCAGTGACCTTAACATCAAGGAGTGAGTTAACAACACACCTGATCACCCTCTATGACATTCATATCACTAATTTTCTAACCAGTGACCTTAACATCAAGGAGTGAGTTAACAACACACCTCATTGCCCTCTATTCTACACCCCGTGGGCATGTTTGTTAAATTTTGAACAATATGTTATTTGTATATTAAATTTTGAATAATATATTAAAATACATATAACCTAAAAAACCTTAAAACAATACTTTTGTTCTAGTTTCTTAAGAAAATAAATAGTTTAATTTAATCTTATAAAAAATCTTTTAACTATTTAATCTGCTCAAATCTTTTTAAAAGGTTTTTAAATTCAACCTATTAATATAATGATTTTAATAATCACATTAAAAAGGAAATATATGGTCAAATATTAATGATATCCAAAATTGTATTTTAAGTTTAGCTTCATGCATTATTTTAATATAATATATATATATATATATATATATATTTGGCTAATGTTCATGGACGCCTATGGTCAAACGGTGGTGCTAATCTGGGCTGATGCAACCCCGAAGGCAATTAGCCTGTGGTCCTTCTAAGCTAGGGGCCTGACCCCAAGGGCTTGGAGAGAATGAACCCTTGTAACCTTCCCAAATGGTGAGGCACTTATTGTTGACCCAACTAAGATAACCTTTGGGGCTATATATTATATATATTTCAATAATATTTTGAATAAAAAAATATTATATTTTATAAAATTTGATATTATAAAAATATTTGAATTTTTATTTTTATGTTGATTTTAAGAATCAGTTAAAAAAATTAGTTTTTATATTTATGTTTCGATTTACTCTTTCAAGATAATGATAATTTTATAAACATTACTATTGATTTATGTCATTTTAATTTTTACTTTGGTGTTTTCATTTATCATTTGATGATTATAGAGTTAGTGCTCTTAAGTAATTTTGGAAGGATTGTAGCTAAAATATCACTTGACATTGCATGAATGATTAGTAGTCAAAAGTATTTAATTTGATTGAAATGTTGTGATCACTAATATGATGATGTTGAAATTTTATTGAATTTTGTATATCTCTTAGATGTACCATATTTTAGATGCATATTTTCTACATGTCATGCTCTAGGCTTATCTAAATATTTGACTATCTAAATATTTGACTATCTGTAAGATGCTTTCTACCATCATTGATACAAACTTTGTTAAAAACCAATGTTATTGCAATTGCTTCAGTGACCCTCGTTACTTGGGTTACCTAACCTTATACTTGCATGATTGTGCTATATGTAAATTAATTCAGTACAATTACTTGATTGGAAAACTTAGTTAGGCCTCCTACTATGGTAAATTGATGAGTCCTCACTTGACTATCAACCCATATAAATATTCTCCTTTCCCTTCAAGTAATTGTTTTGTTA
This sequence comes from Pinus taeda, assembly GCA_000404065.3. Lineage (NCBI taxonomy): Eukaryota > Viridiplantae > Streptophyta > Pinopsida > Pinales > Pinaceae > Pinus > Pinus taeda. The sequence goes on along the minus strand of APFE030706968.1, from coordinate 73,787 downwards.
AATTCCCTCTACGGAAAATGATTTTGGAGAATGAATTGGGCTGCTAGGATGGTGTGAGTGTCATGGGCTTCCTAATTTCGTTTCCAAAGTTTTTTTTTATCTTCGATTCCCTCCAAAACACTTTGGTTACTCTTCTATTAATTCTACCTTTAGAATAGTAGTGGTTGTGGACTTGCACTATGGAAAAAATGCCTAGACATATTGGGGTCACTATATATGTGGTAGTTGCTGATTTTCCTAAGGCCTGGCGCATGCTATTTTTTAGGAAGTGGTGTGCATTGAATACAAATAGCAATAATACAACACGTGAAGGAAGCAACATAAATTGAAATGATAGAGAGAGATAAATATCTTTTCGAATCTTTGTGAAAGAAATATGTTCCTTGCATGCATGAAAGATAAAACTATTCTGCTTGATTTATTGAAAACGAATATGTTCTTTGCAAGCACGAAAAGATAAAATATGCACTGAATTGAAAAGAAAGAGATGTAGCTCTCAGGTGTGGCCTGCACCTGGAGACTACACTCACAAAACTTGAGAGATTTCTCTCGTTCACTCTATTACATATCAATCAAAGGATTACATCATTAAATACAATACTAGGAAATAGGAAGTTGTACCCAAACCCCATAACTATAGGAACTAATCCTAAACTAGGGAGAAAGTTACAACAATGTAACCATTTTCTCCATTAATAATAAAATAATAT
>APFE030706968.1:56748-69495 GCA_000404065.3 Pinus taeda | reverse complement strand
CTTTGACCCAAAGACTCTTAAGTGGTTTACTGCTGGTTTAAATCCATATAAGGCTTCAAAAGGGGTTTTGAAGCCAAGAAACCTAGTAGGACTTCTATTTTTCAAGTATACAGCAGTATTTATCGCTTCTGCCCAAAACATATTAGATAGACCCCTACCTTGCAGCATGCTCCTTGCACACTCAACCAATGTTCTGTTTTTACGCTCTGCAACTCCGTTCTGCTGTGGTGTATGCGGCACTGTATATTGCTGAACAATCCCGTGAGTTTTGCAATATTTCATGAATTCCTTTAATTTGTATTCTCCTCCTTGATCAGATCGGAGAATTTTAATACTTTTTCCAAAATGTTTTTATACCATGGTTTTTAATTCTATAAAACATTAGAAAGTCTGACTCTTCTTGTTTAAAAAATAAACCCAAGAGTACCTAGTGCAGTCATCAGTAAATAACAAAAAATAGTATGCTCCCCCTAGCGACCTTGTCTGCATGGGACCACATACATCAGTGTGCACTAGCTCTAAGATTTCTATTTGCCTCCTCCTATCATGCACAGGAAACTGTTCTCTGTGCATCTTTCCTAGGGCACAACCATCACAATTCAACTGAATGTAACGAAACATGGGGAGACCTTCGACCATACCTTTCTTTTGTAACAACATAAGATCCTGCAGATTCAGATGACCAAACCTTTGATGCCAGAGTTGTTCAGCTGTCGACTCTCCTCCAACCATGGCTTGCTTTGGTATACTTTTTGCATCCAACCTGTACAGGCTTCCAACTCGCATGCCTATTGCAACAGTTTCATCCCTGCAATCCTTTATCACACAGTGAGTCTTGAAGAATTCGACATGCATATCTTGGTCAGCCATCATGGATACGGATATCAGGTTTTTCTTTATTCCAGGTACATATAACACATTTGAAAGGTGACTAATTTTTCCATTAGGCAACTTAACTAAAATCACCCCATGACCTTTAATCTGATATCCATTATCATCCCCTAGATATATTTTTGATCCATTTATAACTTCTTCAAGACTGTCAAAAAATTCTTTATTACCTGTCATGTGTGAGGATGCTCCAGAATCGACATACTAGATGTCATCTTCGTTTGATGCTGTTAGGGCACAGTCGACTGTGAACAGTCGAAATTCATGACTGAAGTCTTCTTCTTCTTCTACAAAATATCCTCTATGTTTTGGATTTACCTGTCTCCTCCTTGCCTCATCAGCCTGCTTCTTATGATAACAATCTCTCTGTATATGACCCATTTTCCCACAATAAAAACATTTTTTTTCATAATGATTTGCAAGCATACCTTTCTGAGAATGCGTATTCTTCTGTGACGTTCCTCCTCATTGCTTTGATTGCTGCTATGACTGCCTTCCTTTGGATAGTATTTGTTTTGCCACCAGCGCGAGATCGTCGCTTTGGGGGTTCAGATTCAGGTTCTGCCTTCGATCTTCCTCTTGCTGCAAGATCGCAGTGAGATCACCGAACGAGGGTGCTTTCTCCCTTGCCGAGACTCCAGTGATGAAGGTTTGAAAATCATCACGCATCCCATTCATTGTAATTGCAACAAGATCTTCATCAGGCACCACCACTCCAATGGCCCCCAATCCGTCTTTAACATCCTTAATTCGCGCTACAAATGCAGTAGCAGACTCCCTTTCGTCCATTCTCATCGAAAAAAGCTTGCTTTTCAGAGCCAAAAAACTCTATTTGTATTCTGGTCTCATAGGATTTTGCATTTCGTCCAGATCTCGGGGCGATTTAACAATCTCTGATGTGTGCATGACATTGGTCTTTCACAGAAATCTTCAGCAGGACTTGCTTTGTTTCCTTCATTTCCCGTCTTCCCTCTCATTTTTCTGTGTGGTTGCTGTCGGCTTCTGCTCGTCGCCTGTCACTATAGCCCATGCATTCGCACCTTCGAGCAGAGTCTGGATCTTAAACTTCCAGTTTGTGAAGTTAGATCCGTTGAGTTTACCAGACTCGTTAAGGTAAGATTCCATCGTGTTACTCATTGTGACTCTACTTAACAACAACATCAAAAACAATACCTGTCAGATCAATCTGTCACCTCTGCTACCGATGTGCAGTGTTTGGCACTCGCGCTCCAATGAGCAACTTCGGCGTTTCCAACACAGCCGAAACAATGATCTGATCACAGTTGATCCGATCCACCTCTCCCGGATTGATCTGCCACTTCGCCGATCCTGCTCTCCTTGCAGATCGCCAACATGAAGTCGAGGTTTCCCGCAGATCTCCTCTGGCGCTTTCCCGATCTGTCTCTCCCGGACTGATCTGCACCTCCGCCGATCTGCTCCGTTTGCAAACCGCCAAACGAAGTTCACGCTGTTCAGGGATCTCCTTGGCGCTACCCCGAGCGAAAAATCCGCGCTAATTTAAAATTTCTTAGAGTAGAAAAATTGGCACGTTTTTCCCGGCAAAATCTGCGCTAATCGGGCTTTCTGGCACAATAGCGCGATTTCTCCCTCAGAATCCGCGCTCTGGCACGATTTCTCCCTGAATTTCCACGTTCTAGCACGATTTCTCCTTGAAATCTCGCGCTAATCGGTCTTCTGGCGCGACTGTCAGCGCAAAATCCGCGCCAATCGGCCTTTCTGCTCAGAAAAAAAAAAAAATTCCGAGTCTGAGCCAGGTGTTCTGAATTCATTTTAGTAACTTGGAAAGGAATTGTCTATATAAATAATAATTAATTTATTATCTATTAAAAAAGAAACATGTGTTTGCAAGTTGTAATTGTGTTACAAATTATAATTGTGTGCATGAGCATAAGTTAAATATATTTATTTTTTGAAAATATTTGTTATACATTTTTTGGAAAAGTTTTTATGGATTTTTTGTGAAAGCAAATTAAAGTTGTTTCTTTGTAAAGGGTTACATGTGATCTTTACACAAGAAAATAATAACTATTTTTTCGGATCTTTGGAAAAAGAAATGTATAAATAATAGTACAAAAGATTAGATCATTGTGGTCAATCTCTGTATGCACATGAAACTATAGTTATTGTGCAAGAGGAATAAGAATCTTTATGCATGGAGACATTAGTTGTTGTGCTAATTTCCTTTTACAAAATAAGTATGTATTTGCTTACATAAAAAAATAGGTAATGATGGTAGAATTCTAGAGAAAGAAACATGTGTTGCATGCATGAAAATAATATTTGATTAAGATAGATTTCTTGAAAAGAAATGCATTTTACATGCATGAAAATGAAAACTATTGAGGTAGATTTCTTCGAAGGAATGACTATCATGTTAAATTCTTTTGGAAAAATATTATGTTATGTTAGTTCTTTTGGGAAAAGATAATGTAATTGCATGTATAAGAATAACACCTATTGTATCAATTATTTTGGAAGATATCACATAATTTCATATAAAAAGTAAATAGTTGAGGGGCTAGTATTCTCTTGAATAAAGTTCATATAATTGCATGCATTAATTGTGGCACTAGTTTTTCCTTTTCGAAAGGAGTATTTGTTTACACACCCTAATATGATGGTTGTTGGGCTAGTTCTATTGAAAGATTATGCATTTGCATGCAAGATTATGTTAGTTTTATTTTGAGAAAATATTATGTATCTACATGAAGAAATAAGAACTATTGCGAAAATTTTCTGTATTCGCATGAAAAACCATAGCTAGTGTGCTAGTTCCATTTAAAAGAATAAGGATAGTTACAATGACTTTTTATTTGGAAATAGAATGTGGACTCATGTGTGAAGGGAATAATAATTAAATTGACATTTATCTATAGACATGCTTGATAGCTATATGCTTTTTATTAATGCATGTGTAGTGATTGTAAAGAAGATATGACATGATATTTAGCTTATATTTTGTGTATGCACACAAATAGATGTTGAATTATCACTGATAAAGATTAATTATTATTCAATTAATACTTTAACTAATCATGATATAAAAGTTTGTTGACAACAAAAATGTCATCAAAGGATGGCGAGACATGCAAAGGATAGATTATGTTTAACATTGTGATTGATAAAATATCCATGCAGATTGAGGAATGTTAGTTGTAGGATGATCCATTGATGGGTACAACCAGGTTGAAAAGACACAATGCTCAAGGATTGTGGGTAAATCATATCATGATGACTGTAATAGCTGATATCTAGTTATGTTGCATTTAAGTCAATATTTCTTAGTAATATTTTATCACAATGATTAAGTGATGGAATCCTTTACAAGCCATTGAGTGATATGTGAACACCCTCACAGACATTTAATAAGAAAATTAGACGTTTGTTGGTTTTCACCCTACAGGGTTTCTAGGGTATATCAATGTTCAATGATGTGATCATCTATGGTTCCATTTTATGATGTTGATTCCTTGCATACCATTCCATTTACATTATCAATCATGTGGCTAACTAACCTTGTTAAAGGAATCATTGAAATGAATCATGATTAAATCAAGATGTGTATGGTAATGTGCTATAACAATGGATGTTATGTTATGTAACTTCTTATTCATTTATTAAAGATTACTTTATGTAATGAAGAAAATTTTATCTAATAGCTAGTAAAGGAATTATGGAATAAGTAATTTATAAAGTTACCTGTTGTTAAATGCTGTAAAAAAATTCTAACTCCATGCATTTTCATGTGAGGTTACCAGGGGATATTACAATCCATTCCAGTAATGAGAGAGAGGAAGGGTTGTAAGTGGATATGCTTTGAGAGACTTACTTTTTGGAAAGCAGATGAACTAAAAATGCTCCCCACGAAAAACCATTCTCACTAGGAACCCACACAACCAACAAATTTTATCGTAGGTTTCTATGAATAATCCTTCTAGTAAAGGAACAAGCGTGTTTGAGGCGGAATAGGTGTATACATTTCCTTCAAGACAAGCTTTGTATCCTTTACTCTGGTTTTGAAGCTCCACTTTCATTCATTTGATCCATTATTGAATTTGACAATATTAGACAAAATATTAGAGGTGAATGTCACATTTTTCTTATGTTCATGTTATTTTATGCTATTTTGTTAATTCATTACTCAATTTTGGTTTTAGGGTTAGTTGAAGGTTGAGTAGAATGGGTAGAAAGAATGATTGAGAGTCATGATAGTGATGGAAGTTGCACAAATATCAGAAGTCACATAGAATTCCGCTGAAAGAACGATTATTTCGTTATGGTCCAATGCACATGTCATGAAGGTGGAAATAAGATCTTCAAAACATGAACCAATCCAGTGATAATAGAATAGTTTATATATATATTCCAAAAAGTTAAACATTACTAAATATATTTGTCGAAGTTCATCTAATGGGTATTCAAAACTGAATCGATTACTATAGTCCTTCCTTGACATAGAATTATAAGATATAAATAATTATACTTATCAAGGGTCACTTACTACCATTATTGTGTTGACAGTTTCTCTTTATTCTTGTATGCAAGAGATGTTGTAATGTCCTATCCTATAAAGATTTTGACTCGATCAAAATAAAAATAACCCTATGTTAAAATAAAAATTCTAGTTATGATTTTTTATGAATTGTTTTTGGGTAATTAAGGTAAACATGAAATAAAAAGAAAAATAACCCTATGTTAAAATAAAAATTCTATTTTATTATGTTTTTTATTAATTTTTTTTAAATTAATTTTTGTTGGGTATTTAAGGTAAACTTGACTTGGTCAAGCTATTGATGGTTTTTGAGCTCCATGTTTATGAAAACCAATGGTATTATCCATGGTAATCATGTAGAATATAGCCTATTTAAAGGGGGAATTAAACTAGTGTGGATCCATCTTAACTCCGGATCTACCAAGGCCCAATGGTATTATGCATGGTAATCATGTAGAATATAGCCTATTTAAAGGGGGGAATTAAACTAGTGTGGATCCATCTTAACTCTGGATCTACCAAGGCCCGAGAGGGATCAAATATGAAATTAATCAAATATGAAATTATCAATGTAGAATATAGCCTATTTAAAGGGGGAATTAAACTAGTGTAGATCCATCTTAACTCTGGATCTACCAAGGCCCGAGAGGGATCAAATATGAAATTATCAATAATAAATCTATGACTTCTTGTTATGTCTTTTTGATGTAAACCATTAAGAACTATTATATTTGAATTTAATGAAAAGAGAAATATCTCCTATTTTAATAATTTTTTCTTTGTGAAATTATATTGAAGATATCCTAGCTATAAAATTAATTAGAAATCCTTCCAATGGTGGGCCCTAACAACGAATCCTTAACCTTGAAAATATTAATATGGGTGATTGTCCTGATAGTTGGTAACTAATATGGGTGATTGTCTTGATAGTTGGTAACATGTTCATTGGGATGGGTCAACATAATAAAGGCTACACTACCACATTTGTTTAAAAAATACTTATGATACTATATGCATCACATTCATGCATAAGTGTTATTTTAGAAGGTTTTATTTTTATGTAAAATACTCTTAAATAAATTTCTTAAAAAACTTTCTGTCCCAATGATTTATACATACTTTAAGATTACCTAATACTTTATACATATTTTAATATTAAATCATATAACATTATGAATAAATGCATTATGGATCTTAAAATTGTATCAAATGACATAGCAAATAATAAACATATAGAAAAGATAATAAAAATATAGAAAAGATTAATGTAATGACTACTTCAAATGCATTTTCTTGGGTGATCCAAGATTTTGACGTATGTTTTTTTTTAAATGTGTGTGCTATATATATTGACACAGAAACAAATGTATTATTGATATAACCCTAAAATCAATTTACTACATAATGATAAAGAATGTATCAAGTCTATCACATATAAATGACTTGGAAGAAACTCCAACTCCATGTTGTAGGATAGAGGAAAAAGGTTTCCCTCTAAGCTAATGATTATCTTTGGCATGAGATACTCGTCCTTCATAAATCAAGAGTAGTTCCTTTAACACTTCAAACAAAAGCTACTAAACGATTCACTGTCAAGCCTAAATGGTAAGAGAAGTTGTCAAAGAGAACAACCAAACTTGGAAAGAGACAATGGTCCCCTATAGCTCTACTTCAGGTTGTTGAGCTCAATATATTGATTTTAATTTTCTAAAAAGTAGGAAAAGAAATTTCCTATGGTCATAGTAGGTTTCTTTGTTGTGTCCATATTAGCATTGATTGTTATCAGTGGCCAATACATGCAGGAAGTAAGATGTGTACAAAGTTTCAACGACCACCTTCTAGCTCAGGATCTTCAACATACTACTTCAATTCTTTGTTCTTGAAATCTTGTCAGCTTTCAGATGTTTGTTTTGACTCACTTTCCTTCACTATTGTTGGTTGATATGCTTATAATGTTTCCTTCTTCTTGCTTAGTAATTAAGCATGAGGTCTTATAGGTGAAACAACAAAATATTATCATGTAGCTAGTGACGATGATTAAACACTAAACTTAGTACTTTAATGTCAGACTGTAAAAGTCTGTAAATGTAAACAAAACTTTAAAACAACCCACGAAATTATTTCATTCTTTTGATTCAATTGTGAACAGGTTTACATGTCTTTCATTCAGGATGTGAATATGAGTTGGAAGTTATAGGAGTTTGATTAATTTTTGTTGTAAACAATCAATAAAAGGAAACAACATTTTTGAGCGCATTACAGCCCATGTGGCAGAATCTCCTTACACATTTGAATAATCAAAACATGGGATGCGAAAATTCGATGAAGTTGTTCGTATGGGGTTCTTTGGTCTAGTGGAAATGGATATGCACATTATTTCAACGAAGTTTCAACTTATGCTTCATTTGAAGTTATATCTTGTTTTTTAATAATTTGGGATAAGCTAAAAACATGATAAACATGGGAGGCTGTGAGGCAGCAAGTCCCTGCATTGAGAACCGAACTAGATGTTGATTCTGTCAAACTGAATTGGGAACCGAACGAGATGTTGATTCTGTGAAACTGATTTGGGAACCGAACTAGATGCTGAGAAAGTGCCACTCCTGCATGCTAGCTTTCTTCTGACTCAGTGTATATTAGATATCTTAGATACTGCAAACCTAGCCGGCCTTGCCACAGTTGCTTCCTAAGCAGATTTAAGTGCCTGCATTGAGTAGGTTTAGCTTAAGAATGCACTTGAGAATGCCCCTGCATTGAGTAGGTTCAGCCTGAGAATGAAAATAATACAAGTCACGAAAAAAATATATTCTGTCAAACTGAGTTGGGAACACTTTTATAGAGAAAGTGAAGGTTGACCGAACTAGATGCTGAGAAGGTGCCACTCCTGCATGCTAGCTTCTGACTCAGTGTATATTAGATATCTTAAATGTTGGACCTATTGACTAAGGAGGCAGAGCATGTTTTTTGGGACCTATTGGATAGAGGAGGGTGATATGCAACGAAGCTTGTAGAGCCACAATCAACAAGAAATTCATCAAAAGGCAAAAGCCAATGCACAGTTTTGATACTAGACTTCAAAATACCACTGCCAAATAGAGAACGCCTTTATGGTTATCCCCAATCCGTTGAAGGTTGATTAAACCGAATAATGTTTAAACAATTTTCTCATGCATATAAATTTTCTTTGTGTTTCCTCAACGAGGAAGTATTGTCTCTAGGTGTTCATATCATTTCAGGATCCAAGGAGATTCCTATAAATCGTATTATGAAGTCATAGTTAGAATATGATCATATATAAATCAGATATTGAAACAGAGCATGTCATTTGAAACAGAGAGTTATTGTTTGTAATCATCTCAAGATTTAGAGTTGCAGAACAAATTAATTGTGAAACAAAGAATGTGCTTGACTTTGTAGACTTTGTAAAATTTGTATTACCATTGTCACTTATAACATGATATAGAATAGGAAGTGATTGTGTGTACCTTTGGGACTGCAAATGTCTACTGAGTTGAGCGGTCAGTTAACATCCAATGCACAGTTTTGATACCAGAGTTCAAAATATGACTGCCAAGATAAAAAAGAATTTCTCAGACATAGGAAACATGATGATGACTAAGTGTTTGATGCAATATTGTGTTTAGTGATGCAATGCAATTACAAGTCACAGAATCATAATAGCAAGTTGAACAATGAAAGTGGCTATAGAATAGGAAGTGATTGTGTGTACCTTTGGGACTGCAAATGTCTACTAAGCTACTCAGACTGCTTATGTCAGTTAACATCCAATGCACAGTTTCGATACCAGAGTTCAAAATACCACTGCTAAGATAAAAAATAACCTGGTGTATGTTAGGATCAGTCATCGTAAATGTACAATCCACTGACCAGTTAAAGACAGCTTAAAATTAATAAGTGAAATCAAGAAATTAGATACTTGTTTGAGTTTTCTTGTTATTATGTGTGACAACTTTAGTGCACTTAGGCTTGTTATTATGATATTAAGTATGGCCAGGTTCTGCAATCCAAATGCCCAATACTGCATAATCAAACTAATGATCAAGAAAACCAGTCCACTGTACCACTATAGATAACTAAGTGCTAGGTCTTGGAGTTTTTTTGTGGCCATTGCCTTCTTGGACTCTAAAGACTCAATAAAATAGAGATGTACTTTTCTTAGTCAAGTGGGACAATATATTTCACTGAGCGAAGGGTGGGCAAGATAGTGATGTGACAGCCGCTGGGACTAGTTCTGAAATTGGCATACAATCATCAGCAAGTTGATTGCACCCTAATAGAAATTGTTGCATCTTAATTTTAGAACTAGACAAAAAATTATCTCAACTTACACCAAGAGTAGATTTAAATTTAATTTTGCCACAACTAGAGTTTTCAATTAATTTCTGGTCTTTCACTGCATCCTCTTTAATACAATACAACCACACTAGCACTTTCTGTAAAATTCATTTCATAACCAGGAATATAATTTCCTAATCAAATAATGATGCCCAGTAAAAGGGAAAACACCAGTATAACAAAGCCAGTAGTAAATGATTTTTTGTGATTTGTCAATAAAAGAAAAGCACTACAGGAATGCCAGAAATCATGTACAAACCTCACGAATTTCTAATATAGGCATGTGCGGAAGGAAATAATTCCCCACAAAAAAGCACATAAAGACAAAATCATCCACAAGCCGTTCAAAGTCCACCTTAAATGGAGGATTTGGTATCTTCATGTCACAGTCCAAGTACTCTCGCAAGGTCCAGATGTTGAGAAACTGCTCAATTATTAGCATCTTGGCATATGGAAGTAGACCTATTGTAATGAAATCCCTATCCTATGTGTGAAAGAATGTCTATTGTTCAAAATATATAGTAAATATAGCAATTTCTAAGTTTCAATCTTTCTAGGAAACCTGATAGGGTTTTTTAGGAATAGGACTTTGTTCATTTCCCTTCTCATCCAATTCTCTTAGATTTCCTTCACAATTAGCTACCAAATGACCAACCTGACCACAAAGGTAGCATTTTTCTTGCTGACCAGGGAAAGTGATGACCTTTACCATCACCACAGGTATCTACTCAGAGGCAGAGCTATCTCTTACATAGTAATCCCAGAATATCCAGAAACAAAATATCAGTGTTTATGTTGCAAAGAAGTCAACCTCTCTTAAAATTGAGAAGTGGATTTCATGAGTTGCCAATGCCAACATAATTATATCTGCATCCTGGAGTTGCAAAAGCAACCTTTAAAATCATACAAATTATACACAAAAGTAAATGTATGTTATCAAATAAAATCATCATTAGCTAAATGAAGAGATACCATAAGTCTTAATAAAATATCAAGCAATTAACCTAAAATACCACATGTTAGCTTCAAGCAATGCCATTCTTTTTAGAAATCAGAGCACTTACTAATCCATACAATTAGTGACGCGTATTTGGACTGAAACCAGGGAGGTTTCTTTGGAGACGTATATAGGACATGACTTTGTGTTCCCCCTCACCAGGAACATTTGCATCAGACAATATAACCTTCAAGATTGAATTAAAAATAGCAGTTTAGCACACATCAGAGGTGAAGCTCTGTACATGTAGGTATGGTTCATAGGGACTCAAAAATCCAAGTACAGCCAGCTGCCTAAGCAGAGACTGCACGCTAAAAAAAATCTATGCTCTATAGAATTTTCCCACCATGTGGACTACTTCCATGTTCATCATTTTTCAAGTCTAGAACTAGAGATGCGACTTCCTGCAAAACCCTAACCAAAATGGATGCCAGTGGCCAAGAGTAAAGGAAAATTATTCTCTGCTAGTTATATGCAATGAACAATTTCAATTTACTCAAAAGGCTTCCCATGGCAAGGGTTAGGGATAGCTAATAGGATGAAGGGGGTTTGGTATCCAAGCTTTCTAATAAAGGAATATGAAATCTATCCCTTAAGACCTAATCCAAAAGAAAAAGCCTTTGATCTCTAAAGTATTACTAAGCAGAGAGTAGTTATTAAGACTTTAGATTGAGCTATAAGCACCACCAACAATTGACCCGCCATTAGTTTTTCTCGAACCATTATAAGTACCATTGACTGTTTCAAAACCCAAGTTGACCTGGAACCAATTGATTCAGGAGCTTTCCCCCTTGCTTGGTTGTTTATTGTGGAAGATAGAAAGTGGATCTGGACTCGATAGGGAGGCCAGGATATATACCCCTTTTTGTGAAGACTGGCGTAAGGAATGGCATTAGCTATGATGGGTAGATCAGAGCATATGGACAGCTAAGAATTGAGATTCAAGTGTTTTGTTGCATCAGTAGTTTGCAGCATTGAGATCGAGTGGGATTGAGTGAATATGCCAAATATATAAGAAAATCAAAGCAAAAAATGAATTTATTTCATCCCCTGCAGCAACTTTGTCCTCCAAATGAGATTTTTGGCTCTCTTGAGAGCCTTAAGAAAAATTTAGATTTACATGTTCTAATTCATTTTGCATTATCAAAAGTCAGGAATTGCAAGCTCAACATCAGTGCTCTTCGGAGCGTGTTTTTTCCCAGATAACACATCGTCCCCACACTTCTCAGACACAGCCAAAGCCTCTGCACTGTCTGCTCCCTGATGTTTCTTCTGCCTTTCCTCGCATTGTTGTGCAAAGACATAAGATTAGATGAGAAAGGATCAAAAGCAATCCTAGAGACTGGCTTTCCTAGAGAGATAGAGAAGTTGGCCCGTTCAACAGAACTGAGTCACCAGAATCCCAAGTTCTTTGGACACGGGATTGTAACTACTGTTGGGTAAGGAACTGCTATTAGTAGTTTATAAAGAACTAAGTTTTGATAACTAACCTTCTTTCTCAAGAAAACCATCCTTCAGAAGAAAAATAGACTCTTCGAGACTTGCACTTCTACTTTCTGTTAGATGGTCAATGTTAGGCCCCTATACTACTAGTGTAACCCTTATTGTTATTAGTACAACCCACTTATTATATTGATGTACCCACATAGTGTCCATATTGTTACTATTGTACCCCATATAAGCCCACTAATGTTACTATTGTGGCTTCATATTATTATTGTTAGGTCGGCTGGTTATATTGTGACTCCTTAGAAACTCCTAATATATAGAAAGGAGGTTTTGGTCATTTGAATCATCCAAGAATTTTTCATTTGTGTAATGTAAAGGAGGTTTCCCCCTCTAAGAGGCTGAATTCTAAGGCATTGATCTCTCTTTTCTATCTTTTTGTGAGCTGGTTTCGTAACATTTGGTATCAAAGCTTTGGATTCTAGGGTTTCGCTGCTCCAAATAGGTCATCGTGGCATTTTTGTTATAACTTTTTTTCTGCAAC
>APFE030706968.1:0-53546 GCA_000404065.3 Pinus taeda | reverse complement strand
GGTAAGGAAGCCAATTTGCCTCGGATATTGGAAGTCCATAAAAATATATTGTTTACAGAATGGCAGACACAAATATTAAAGGCAGAAAGGGCAGCATCAAGATGTACATTAACCGCTCGTAATTTGGCCGATCTAGTAAATGATACTCTATATTTGGCCAATATTGTTTCCCAATGCACGCCTGGCAAAATTACTACTGCAAATACATTGGAACAAACACGCTACCCTGATCTAGAGGGCAGAGCAAGATCAATCACCACGGTTAACTCTTTAGACATGGATGCATATTGGCGGTTTCTAATCAAGCCACATGAGCAACGATCTGCTCTCAAATGCTTAACTGATGCCATTCAATGCATGATCGCCGATATCCAAGACTCCACCTACGCTGCCCAGCTCAGTTCCAGGCTCAACAAACCTCTTGAAGTTGAGCCAATGCTCGCCATCAATCAACTCAGGTTTGAGGGGAAACAACCGACAGAGTGATTCATCATACAGCTCCTCCGATTGCCAGAAAAAATAGCAACAAGAATTTATTGACATCAGCTTAGTTAGCTTTTCTGTTTTTGTAGATATTTTAAATTAGCATAGTATTTATAGACCCTTTCATGCATTTAGAAAGGGTCGTAAAATTTTGTATAAAACTTAACAGACTGAAGTTTGCACTATTGTACTTCAGCCTTTATATTTTTTATGAAACTCGACCGCTTGCTTTTACTCTAATGAAGAAATTTCTTGATTCAATTGTGCACTACTGTCATTGATGAAAAGATTGTTTATGTGTTGGAGTAGAAGCTATACATAGTGATTCATATCGGGAGTGGCTTACGATTCAAATGGTATTTTTATCCTTTGTTTGAATTCATTCTGTGTATATGATTTCGCTACGTAATTATTTTTGCTATCATTAATTGTATGCATGCATAACAACAAGAAATCTTGCTCATACCACTATTGGATGTTCAAATGATATGCCTTATTTTTAATCATGTATGCATTGATGGTATGAACCTTTAAAGTTTAGTAGTATCACTTTAATCGTTGTATCTAACTATTTAGGTACAGCAATCTTGATTGATTTAATATCTATGTTTTGAGAATGCAGTCATCTATATAATTGTATTTTTATGATATAGAACATTAAAAGCTACGCTTTAGAAGTTCAAATAGATTCCCGGGATAGTTTTATTTACTTACATTTCTGTCAATAGTTTTAGTCATTCACCTATCGCTACTATCATCTACGAAGTATTCATTCATCCCATTTATTTATTTCTGGGAAACTGGTCCCATTATCCCCAGTCGGAGCCACTGACCCAAACGGAAAAGGAGCTGCACTAAGGTCCGGACCGGGTGGTTTCCCCCAATGTTGGTGCAACGATTTTCGAGGCACCAACAAGACAAAATGCTAGAAATTGCTATAATAATAGTCTCATATGTTTCATGTAAAGGTCAAAATAAAATTGTTTGGAAGTTGTTTTCCATTTCCAACTTCCATATTGTTGAGGTTGATTTCCAGATTAAGTGTCAAAACTTGCTGTCAAATTATTTTTGTGATTCGATCTGCTGTAGTGTGGCATGTTGTTGCATTTGATTTGGGGATTTACTATCAACCAAATTGAATTTCAAAGGGAAAAAGGCCTCAAGAAAATGAATCCTCTTGATGGTTGGATTTCCAAGGTAGCTCTTTAATAGAAAATGGTGCTTTATGAAAAAACAATAGAGATGGAGAGGAAATGAAGAAAAAGGGAAATAACAAGAAAAAACTCAGGAAGAAAGTCATGCTTGAAGATTGGAGGAGGAAGTGACAATTGAGCCTGTCCATGCATGAGGAGTTTCAATTCTTGTCAGTGAGTAACAATACATGAAATCTCAATGTCCATCTTATTCTTTGTAAGCATTTCAAAAGAAAAATAAAGTTTCCAACAAATCTTTGTTTTTCAATTTAGGTTATTGCAGTAAAAATCCATTGTCTCTATGTTAATAACTATCTGAATGATTTTGCTTCTGTAATAGCTTCAATTTGATGTGAATTTTTTTATATAAAGCTACATTGGACAATAATTTTTCATTCAATTAACTACATCCACATATTATCCTAACACCCACAACATTGGATTCCCTATCCAACATTTTCTTGTTAGTTAACTCGATGCAATACTAAATCCCAATGTTATCTTCAATTCATAATATAGCTAAGGTTAAGTGAATGCACAACCAACCTTGTTATTTGAATGAGAATTCTACTTATTAATTCATTAAGTGATGAGAGTCAACTAGCCATCAAATTGTTGGTGTATTTATGTGGAAACATCAGACCATTTCCATTAGCAACAGTCATCCACGTTGGGCTTTAACTCATTATTTTATTGCTTGGTTTAATGGCATCACACTCAGAGTGTTTCATCCATTCGTGGTATGATGGTTATGGTATATTTGAGTAATAGTTGTAAATCAGACTACAACACTAAAAGCTTTTAGTTGGTTCGCTAAATAATACATGCATCATTTCCACGATCTCATACCTATAAATTCACTGGAATATTATACCTAGATTTCATATATACTCTTGTGGGATTCATTGTTATGGGAAAATATTGTTCTTTGTTTCCGAAGTTAATAACCAGCACACAATTGTGTACATTTGGCATCAAAGGCCAAGATATGAGCTTGGGTACTCATGAACAGTCATTAATATTTAACTCTATGGGAGTGAATTCACAAATTATATTTTTTTCTGTTGGGTAAGCTAGGATGAATGTTATTATATTGTGTCGGTTCTCCCATAAAGCAGAATTCATTAGCCTATAAGAGAAACTCATAGGGTTATAATTCATCTAGCTCCTAGTAAGAATAACTGCACCAAGAACAAGGGGTTGGACTTGGTGAACATCTCCAATAGAGTTTGGGAAAGATGGCCTAGAAGAAGGCTTCCCTGGTTGAATCCCTCCAGCTAGATGATGTTGAGGCCTTGAGCAAGTTTGTGACTGTAGAGTTTGTCTGAATGGATCATGAAAATTCCTAGCAATAAGCTTCTACCAAGAGTAGATCCCTTGGGCTTGATTATATACTCACATAGAATGAACAACAATTACTGGGTTTGCCAAAAATTTACTATCACAAACATGTCACTAACAATAGGAGGCTAGGTAGGACACATTCCTTCAATATAACCTTGATTGGGCTTTGAATGGAATGCTCCCCAAGGAGGAGGTTCACTTGAAAATGTAATCAAACCTTGAATTTGTTCTCTACAGTATGCCAACAGAGTTGTAGGTGGTTTTGAGTAGAGGTAAAATATTGAAATTAAAAAATATGCAACCTCAAGCTTGCTGACTACACTTTAGCTTGGAAAACTTGAAGGTGCATATTAGGATCACTTGGAAACCTTGGTGTGCATATGAGAACTAGGTTCATATTGCTATGTTATAGTATTAATTTAGCTAGATTTTGTCTGTTTTTGTGAAATAATAGTGGAAGTATAGAAAATTGTATTGTTTAAGGTGAGGATGGTGGCTAGGTTTCTCTTAGGCTATGTCTGTCATGATGCTACATATTTTTGCAGAAGCCTTAATAGTTATTTAGTGTGTTAGCTATAATTGTTTTTTGTTTCTTCGACATTCATGTTTGGGAAATAATAAATAATATGAAGATATTGTAATTCTCTATTCATAATAAAGGGAGATGACCTGTGCTATGGGTAGTATGACAGTAGTTTCCACTTCTGTATCCCTGGGTAACATTAGAAAGGAGAGGAAGTTGGGTGCAACATCTGACAAAAATGCCAGACAATTGTCTTCCCTTGTTGCTTTTTCACCCATTTCCTTCAATTGCTTAAGCAGAAGGAAGACCACAAGATTACATAAAAAAGTGCGGGTAGTCAATCCAAGAGCTATGGCAAAGGAGTTGTACTTTAAACAAGTTGGGTCAATAACAAAAAAATTGCAGGTCAAAGAAAAAATTCCATCTAACGGAAGGTTCTTTTCACATAAAAATTTATTGTTGTAAATATTTCTTTGTCCATATACATTTGATGCTAATGTGTGGTTTGTATGTAGGTTTAGTATGACATATATTCCATCATTTTAATTTTTTTTTCCCCTAGGAAAAAATCGTAATTTTATTCATAATTGATAAAATTACATTTTGTAGATGCCATAGGCATATGCAGATGGTTGACCCTGTAATAACAGGCAGCAGAACAAGAAAATGCACTGAATAGCAGATGAACAATTCCTGTAAGGACAGGATCCAATAGAGTAACAGAAAAAATAAAAAATAAAAAATGTTCCAGCAAGCCTATTCTTTTCTTCCCTTCTTCTTCTCCACCCGACGCCATCCTCCCGAGTCAGCAGTGGGTGTATTTGTAGCTAGCTGGTTTCCCATGGTGATCATTTGTTGTTCTTTGTCTGATTCTGAGCCCTCCGAGCTATGGTTTCTCTTTATGCCACTTACTACCATTTGCAATTCTT
The DNA here is from genome assembly GCA_000404065.3 of Pinus taeda. Classification (NCBI taxonomy): domain Eukaryota; kingdom Viridiplantae; phylum Streptophyta; class Pinopsida; order Pinales; family Pinaceae; genus Pinus; species Pinus taeda. The sequence continues at coordinate 49,074 of APFE030706968.1, read as the reverse complement.
GATGTAGATCTGTAATGATTAGCCCATATGAGTAGAATGGTTATTTGCTTCCTGAGTTTGTTTCCGTTCCATTTGAGGTTCTGGTTCCATCTGGTTCTCTGTAGGTTCCTCCTTGGTATCATCTTCTTCCGATGGCTCTGTGTGTTGCCAGCCTTTGAGCTTTTTTTGTTGTTTCTTTGTTTTCCTAGGGTCCTTACGGGCTGATGGGCAGTTATATTGGAGATGCCCTGTCTACATACAGTTCCTGCACCGGAATGCTGTGTTTTCGTAGTCAAGCTGCTGTATCCATTGGGTATTGTTGAAGTTTAGCGTGATGTGGTCAGGTAGCCCTTGACTCAAATCCACTTCTACACATATTCTGGCGAATGTAAAGATACCCCTAATTGCTCTGTCCTCATCCATTTTTAGGAATTTCCCTAGAGAATTCCCAATGGCGGTTAATACTTTTTGATGCCAGAAATGCAGTGGGAGCCCGTGTAACCTCACCCATACAGGCATGGTTGAGACTATCATTGTAGTTGCATCAAAATCCGGGAACCAGGGGGTTGTGAAGAGGCCAGCACTGCCCCAGAACCGAGGCCCCTGTTTGATAATACTGTCTCTTTCCTGTTCTGTATCAAATCTAACTATGAAATACCCTTTAGGGCAGAGGTAAATTTCACAGTTAGGTGTCCATGTTGAGTGAATCCATTGATGCAGGGCATCTGCTTTTGGCCAGAAGCCATTGAATCTACATATGACTGCAGTATTTGATAAGTCAGTGTATAGGTTTATTACCTCTGTCATTGATACTTGTAGAGTAGGTGATTCTGGCTTTTGTTTGACGATATAGGGTCCTGGAAATTCTGTTGTTGGTGCTGCTTTGTTTCCCATTTTTTCTCCCGTTCCTTTTACTGCATCCCGAAAGGAACCTGTAATTTTAGAGCTGCTTCCAGAGCTTCCGCCATGCAGTCGGAGAGTTAGATTAATGGTTGAATCCTTAGCTATGCTATAGTGTTGCAGAGTTTTGTTGTCTTGCAAACTGAACCCTGAGTAAATGAGGTTCTGTAATCGTTCTGGGATTCCATGGCGGCCCTGTATTTCCTCTTTTAGCTCCCGGATGCTTGTTGTCTTCCTGATCCGCAAGCAATAGTGTTTTCCTTCAATCAATTTGATGAAGATCTGTATCAGATCTACATCTGTATGGATTAGATCGGTGCTGTGGAGCCTTTGTAGAGCCAGATCTGTACCCCTGCGCAGTGGATCACTCCTATGGAACCCTGTCTTTGCGAGATCTGGTCGGTTCGATCTCCTGAGAAGACTGCGCATTGTTTCACTGGTGCCCCCTTCTCTATTCTGTGGTGCGACGGCATCGTAGATCTGTTCGAGTACCCTAGCCTTTGTTTCAGATCCGAGCCGCAGAGCCCTCCTTAGCAACCTATATCTTTTTTCCCCTTCAAAACGGGTTCTGTACGTAGAGACAGATATTTTCTGCGATTCCCTGATCTCGTGCTGCACCGCGTGCTTCACCTTCGGATCGGCCTGAGATGCCGTTGGCCTGAGCAATACCATGTCTTCACTGGTTCCACGGAGGTGAGTGGAGGTGGAAGATGAGGGGTCTACGGCCAGAGAAGATTGAAACGAATAGTATATGGCCATGGGAGCGCGAGTGCCGCAGGTTCGATCTCGGGTTCGAAAAAATCGCAGAGCCGAGAACAATTCCGGATAACAATACCTCCACCTCAAAAACAATTTCTGGGCTATAAAGATCTTCATTCCATCATTTTATTGTGCATATATTGAAAATATTTTCAAATTGTCTTGCATTCATGTGTCAACAAGCTTTCTGATCTTATCGGAGTCATCCTTGGACCAAAGGGAAAAAATGTTGTTTTGGAAAGCAAGTACGGTTCTTCGAAGATTGTTAATCATGGTGTGACAATAGCTAAGGACGTAAATTGTAGATGTGGGTTGTAAATTTTTTATATTCTATATTAGTTTTCCTTTTCTAAATGTCTTACTACCTTATACCTGGGAAGAAAATTTCTCACATGTCATAGACAACATATTTCTCTTTTGATGATCTACTACTCTATGGAGCAGCCACAATAGAGTAATGAATCAAGCTTTAAATAGTTGAAAAAAAGGACTTGTGTGCCAGATGTTGATGAGTTAAGGTCAATTGTTATTACTAATCTAGATAATGCATTTCAATGCTACACGCTACTTTTGACAGGTTGCATTACAGGACGCAATTGAAATTATTTTGGCCAAGTTGGTAAGACATGATGTAACAAACATAAATGATTTAGATGGTGATTGAGATCACATAAATACACACCCACATAGGTCGCCATAGATCTAGTGATTGTGGTATAGGTGTAGTAGAGATGCAACTAGTTTAGGCCATGAAAAACTATGGCACAAATATTTTTCTGCTAGGTACAATGCTAGTAGCTAGGGAAACAAAGATTATCTAGCTAAGGAGAGAGAATGAGAGCCTACATATAGAGCTAACATGATATAAGAAGACTAGTAGGTAAGGTAGGAAGAGGTCAGGGACATCACAGATAGCGAGCAGTGCTGGAGTTATGAGAGTTAGGACCATTGCCTCACAGATGACCCTACCAGGCATGGGTTATAGGTACAGATGAGGCTTGCAGTAGATACTGAAAAATGATCCTATTGAGGGAGAGGGATAGAGTTAGAGTTATACTCCTCTCTTGGTGTACTATGTATACATGATGTATCCATGACACACTTATGATGTATTCCATGTGATTTTTTCACTCAACCACCATATGTTTTATGCAGCTAGATTGGGAGATGTGGGTGAGCAGTTGTACACTAATACTTTGTACTCATGACTGATGACATAGATATATATATATCTATATATATCTATATCTATATATATATTGATGCAGAAGTAGAACAAATCCTATACTTTCTTTCCATACTACCTTATTATTGGATGCTTAGCTTGACAATGTTTTTTCACCCGATTGACATATAGCTCAGAATCACCCACAATCTTCAACATTTTCATTCCTATCTTCCTAGAAATCTTAAGACCCAACACCATGGCTTAATACTCGGCCACATTGTTGGTACATTAAAGCTCCAATGTAAAGGAAAAAGGATGATGAGTACCTGCAGGAGAAACCATAAAATCACCTATGCCAAAACAATCTTTAGAAGAAGCCAGCTCAAAACTAATATTACATAGACTAGCGGGCTCAAGCCTCTCATCCGCGTTCATCAAATACTTATAAATTTCCACAAGATCAACATTAAGACTCATTACATATTCACCCATCTCATCACCTATATACATGAGAGAATTTGTGTAATTGGTAGGTTTCCCTCTATAATCTACAGGTTCTCCCTCTGAACACAGGGAATGTGGCATATTGCAAGTAAAACTCAATATTTTCCCCAAAAGGAGTACCCTACCTAAGTGGCATCAACAAACCATAAGTAGGACGGACATTTATGATCACTGATTCACTACATCCATCATTACATGATTTCATGACATTTGTACCAACTTAACCACTAGATATTTAATCATTCCAATGTAGGGCACTTTTCTAGAAATAAGGAAATCCTTCTTAAGTAGTCACCCTAGTATAGTTACTTGCTTCATATTTCATTAGATTATTTGTGAGTTCAACATGCTAGATTAGTTGATCCAAAAAATTTAGCTAGTGTTTCTTGAACACTCTAGGGTAGAATGTTGAGGAGACACTTATGAAATATCTAGGACAAATTTCATATGTAAGGGAGTGTACATGCTAAAACTTAAGACTTTGTAATCAACATTATTCTCTAGGTTGAATTTAGTGAATTAGAAGATGTTGCTACAATAAGTTCTCGGAATAATTATGAAATAGGAAACATGATAGTAGAGGCTATGAGTAAAGTTGGAAGGAAAGGTGTAGTGACACTTCAAGGGGGGAAAGTGCAGAAAAAAAATCCATATGTTGTTGAGGGAATGCAATTTGGTTGTGGATATATTTCTCTATACTTTGTGACATACAGTGAGAAGATGTCCATGGAGTATGAAAATTGCAAGGTAATTGATGTGAATTGAAAGCTTCTTGCCTTTTTTGTTGTGTTGCTATTTGTTAGTGTTCCTTGTAATGAAAAGAGAATGGATATAAATCATGTGTAACATTTTTAGAATAAACTCTCATATAATTTGTGGAATTGTTTCCCATTACCTTCATCTATCATATATTCATGACCTCCTGGTTCAATTTGGGTTGGTGTTGATTTTGTACAGAATTTTAAAATTTGTGCCTTATGAACCTTCTGTTATTTCTTGAATCTGTACAATATTGGATTTAGAATACTGATCAAAAAGAAATATGACGACTACTAAGCATGCAAAAAGGGTTTCTAAATTTCTATTTTTTTGCACTTGATTTTTAAAATTCACAAATCAGGAATTTGGAAATGAACTTGCATCTTTACATTTTATTAAAATTTGAAGCTATTATTGGTTAGCAAAAAGATCACAACTGCAAGAGACTTGATCACAATATTGGAAGAGGGAATCCGTAGGGGGTATCCTATCTTTATCATTGCTGAGGATATTGAACAAGAAACCTTGGCTCCTCTTATTGTGAATAAGCTTCGTGGTACATTAAAGGTTGTCACTTTGAGAGCTCTTGGATTTGGAGTGTAGAATAGCCAATATTTGGATGCCATTGCTATATTGACTCGAGTTATTTTGCAAGTTTAGCTACATTAAGGACTTACATGCACTAAGAACTTAAGTACAAAGCTCGTGTGTATATAAGTAGTCTTATATCATTTTTTGTGGAAAAAAACTTTATTTGGTAATGGGTTTTCTCTACAAGTTCAACTTTTCATGTTAATAGGATAAATTCTTACTAAGTGACAGATATTGAGAATAAAATTTCTCCACTGTGTCTATATTCATGGTTTCTAATATCTTATGTAGATATTGTTTTTTTATTCTTTCTTTGTGCATGCACTGTTATCACGGATGAAGTTGGATTTTCCCTTAGATAAAGTTGGAAGTAAGGTTATGGATACTGCTACCGAGGTGTTAGTTACCAAGGATTCAACAATGATATTTGGTGATGGGAGAACTTAGGAAGTTGTTAATAAAAGAGTGTCTCAAATTACAAGCTTGATTGAGGTGTGCTATTTCTCTATAAATTAAAAATAGGTTGCTTTATCAAAATAGAGGCTTGAAGTTATTTTCTTGTTTTCTTTGCATAGCCACCATATATTGTAAAGTGGTCATCACCTTCTGGGGAGGGATCTCCTCATTAATATCATCCATGATGATGGTATTAATCTCAAAGTTGACTTGTGATTTGTTAAGACAGGAGTGTAGAAAGCAACCATTTTGATGCACGATTTATACTTTGAATATGTGTGCCTCTGAAGGAGCATGCAACAATAATTACAAATATTAAATTTAAATCACTTAGGATTTAATATCATAATATGTTTGTCCTGATAGTTAAGTTCCTTATCAATCTTTTTTATCAAAGGTTTTCACCAATGCTATCATTATCACTTTCTTTGCAGGTTGCAGAACAAGAATACAAAAAGAAAAATAGAATGAAAGAATTACCAATATTTCTAGTGGAGTTGTTGTTATCTAGGTAAAGTTTGGCCTCGTTGAATTAATGGTAGCTATTTGTAACAATTTCCTATTATTGGAATTATAGAAATCTGAATCTAGTCGATGGATGTTGGTGACTACATTTCAATGGATATTTGTTTAAGATAAGAATGGAGGGTATATGATAGTGTTGATAATTGTTGATAGGTGGGAGCACAAATAGAGAGTTGAAGGAAAATAGTTTAAGAGTGGAAGATGTCTTCAATGCAACAAAGGTATGCATGCAAAACATTATGCATAATCAATTACGAAATTTGATTCATATTTGCAAAAGCATGTTGTGATTTGAAATAAAGGTGAATAATGAATGTTAATTGAATTGTGTCATGCGTGGAGCTGCTATTATATCAAAGGGGTATAGGAAATAAGTGCTTGCAGCTTGGACTTGTTTAGAGTGAGGTTGTCAAGTGTTGCTATGTGGGATTGGTGTTTGCAACAATTTCAAGCTAAGCATCATGTCCAACAACATAAGGATCTAATTTTCTAATTATTAATAGTGGTCGAGAGCATGTATTATGTTTCAAGTTAATTTTCCTAGTTAAGCACAATTTTGGTCTTTAGAATAGATCTTGCATTCCTATTTATGGTCAAAGTATGGTGGAGAGAGGGTCGATTGCCCAAGAATGAGAGAAGCACTTGGCTTGATTGATTTGGCTACTTGGAACTTGGAAGTGTATCCTTGCTATGAAATCGTTTGGAGGGGAATTCCCTTGTAGGGGCTATTACAACATCAATTTTCTCTAGTATAGCATGTTGGCAGCGTGTTGGTAGTCTTTTTTCTTCCCACCTATTCTAGGTCTCTTGTTGTTTACCTTAAAAAGCGTTTGGATGATAGTCAACTTGTTTAGATGGAACATGGATGTGACTAGAGAAGGTTGTTATTTGGTGAGATGCCTTATTTGGAGTTGGAGGATAGGGTAGTTGTATCTCTTTTGGGCTCATCATATAAGTAGACATAGAATTTAGTGGTTTTATTGTCTCTCGAGTATAAATTGAGAGAAGGATAATAAAAAGAGCTTAAAGATGTTAAGTACAGATGAAACATTATGTAGTGCACCCTAGTTTTTGTAGAAACAACTTTGTTTTGGTTTGCATTCTCATGTGATAGCAACCTTCATTCTCTACCCATTCTCTATATTTGACTCCCTATTATATATTCTCTATGCTCCTCCTTTATATAATCTCTATATATTTCTAGAACTTGGAGGACATTTTCTAACTATCATTGGGTGGTTTGTTGGGATGTTAAGGCCAATGCAATATTTCATTTTTTGTTTCTTAATTTTATTGTCAAATCCAATTACAGTTAAATTAATGGGTGGATTGAATTGATTGATTGGCCATTGGAGTCTATGTATCATTCATTTTCAAGATGGGAGGCTAATTGGCCTCCCAACTATCAAATGACTTGAAAAATAGCTTTTGATCTACCCACATTTATATCAATTTGGATACTGGAAGCTTGAGAGAAACTAGTGAGATGGGAGGTTATAAGTTGAGGAGTCACCAGCATTGTAATGTTTTTTGTAGTAATATTGCTCAATGACGACACTCCTTTTAGAAGAGCTGATCATTTTTCCATTTTATTTTTTTTGTCACTAATATTCCATAAATATTCAACTATGTTTGTTCCTTTGCAATATATATGTCTCTTTGCAAGCTTGAGAGGTCCTAGTTACCTTTCGAGGCCAATAAATGATAATGCATACATCCTTTGACTATAGATCCACTTGCTAATGTCACTACTTTACATGTTTTTTTGGGAGTATTGGTTCTCTTGAACTATTCTTGATTTATGATGCCTTGATTTTGAGATACTGGTTTAATATTCCAAATTTATTTCCACTTTTTGTCACTTTGAGTTAGATCCTCGCTACAAATTTTATCCGTGTAATTTGTAATGAATGATAGTTTATGTTGTCGAATTAATAGTATATTTTAATATGCTTTTTGATGAGAATTCAATTGTTATAGAGTCTTTTAACAAAGTTTAACCCTAAGGGTACTTAGGAAGGTTTTCCATTTTCTCTTTGGTAACTCTTCCACTTTAGGCCAGTTATTTTCTTACGTTGAATTATTATGTGAAATGGAAATTTTATATCAATGTCCAGATGGACTATGTTTGATTTGTTTTTGTAAAGATACTTCCTTGTAAATGGTTGAAATTTAGGTTGCAACGTATAGTATAATTTGGAGACAAAGCTGTTAGCGGGTTTTGTGGATGATTAATATCATTGTCCTTCTGCGCTCAGATTCATTATTGCGATGAGAATATGGAATTGTAGCAATACATTGAATGGACTCCACAAGTTGCGTGGGTCATGCTACAAGGTATGACATTTAAGTAACTCCCTTGAGTTATTTTTGTAAGTTAAAAATATGGTCTACATGATCATAGCTTTTATAAAGATTATAAATCATGTGTCGAACCTTTTTTTTAAATCAATGGCTATAAATGTAATTTAAGGATTTCCATAACTCTTCACATAATTATTTAAAGTGTGCTACCTCAATGGAAGAGCGTCTGCCTTACAAGCATGAGGTTGGTGGTTCAATTCCTCTATGCACTAATATGATTTAATCAATGATTTTGTAGTTTATTTTTAATTAAATGTTTTTTTATATCGATTTTTTCAATGGTGAGATATTTTTGGATTCATTGTTTTATATTGTCTCTAAAGGGACAAAAGTGATCATTAAATAAATTTTCTATTGTCTCTAGAGAGACAATAGCTAGTATTAAATACATATTGTCTGTAATCCAAGTGTTGTCTCTAGAGAGACAAAAATTATATTGTCTCGAGAGAGACAAAAATGAAATTGTCTCCTAAGAGATAATAATGCTTGTGTTATATATTTTATTTATAGAGACAATATTTTTGAAGAAAATAATCTTTAAGACAATAATCTTTAAGACAATAATATTTAAGAAAATAATATTTAAGACAATAATTTTTAAGACAATGATATTTAAGACAATATTTTTTAAGAGAATAATCTTTAAGACAATAATTTTTGAGACACCCACTTAAAGACAAAATTTAAGACAATACACAAGTTTTTTTTGCCTTAAGTTAAGACAATTTACCAAAAACTTGTCTCAAATATTGCTTAAAACTCTCCTTTATGTAGTAGTGAGTGTCGCCTTGGTCATCAAGTATTGCTTCAAGTCATTCTATATGTTTCAAGTGTTCTTGATCATTATTAAGTGTCATCGCATTGTTTACAACACCTCTAGTGCACTTCATTATCATAACACCTTTGTTTGTTGTAAAAGACACCTTTAGTTGTAGTCGCACACACTAAGTTCATTGTACTTGGGGAGTGTTTCGAAATCTAGAATTTTGACATGTATTTATCACTGTTCAATCATGTCTAAGTTTTATTGATGAGTTGGTATGTGTCGAAATTATTTTCATGTCTAAACTCATTGTGTTCGCCCGTTGTTTTATCTACCAAACTTAGACAAACTACAAATGTACAAGTTAACCCATTAATGCTAAGAGCACATGGCACACTCTTTAGCCTTGATCGAGCCTCCTTCTTTGTTTGAAAGTGCACCTTGCACCATCCAGGACTACATATCACACTCCTAAACCTCATTCCCATTCCTTGTTCTGAATTATACCCTCAAAGAATCTCTTCCTCCTTGTTGAGCGCATGATGCATCATCGAAACATCAACATGACTCCTTCAACCTTTAAAAATGTGCCTTCCACCCTCCTTAAGTCCCCTTGAGTGCATCAGTGCACCCAAAAGCCTTGAAGCCTCAGCCCTTCATCCTTCAACAGTGTGCCCTATGCCTTCCATGGACCTCTTGGGTGCATGAACACACCTCAAAGCCTTGATGCTTCATCCCATCATCCTTCTATAGTGCTCCTTATTCTCTCCATGTCTCCCTTGAGCACTCCTCAATTCTCTTCCTTCCTCCTTCATACTTACACCCTGTGCCCTCCCTTAGACTTTCTCCCTCCTGTTGAGTCCATGACTGCATCTCAAAGCATTGAAGCTTCATCCCTTTAGCCTTTCATAGTGCACCCTAGAACACAAAAGTTATCCTTACTCTTTTTGATAACATTGCCAAGTCCTTAACAGAAAATTGCATCAAAGATGTTAGAATAGGAGATATTTTAGGGTGAGTTTTTGTTTCTGTGAGTGATTTTAGTTTCAGGTATTCCAAAACAACATGTCTAGGATGCATGAAGAAATAAGGAAAAGAGAGCAGTGAAATGAAGCATTCAAAAATAAAGAAAACATTGGAAGATCGATGATGGAAGCAACCTAAGGATTCCATGTGATCAAAGACCATTTGGAGGGTGAAGAAATCAATGACATGAAAGTTGCATTCAAGATTGAAGACATAAGTGGTAGTGTTGTCACCTATCAAAGAAATTGCATGTCATCAGTCACTATGAGTCCTAGTCATCAATGATAGTGACTTGTCATGTTCTCACCACACGATGATGTGGAGATCACGATGTAATTATGTAATTATTGAAAATACAAAGAATTAGAAGTCCGAGAGTCATGTATGGACAAAAGATCCATGTGAAGAAGTCCAAAAGACATGTAATTCCAACATTCGTATGTAATTCCAAAAGTAATTTGGAAGTTTAAGAGTTATAGAATTCCAAAGGTAATTAGAAGTTGGAAAGATAAGAGTCATGAGGACATGAAAGCTCATGCCTCAAGGTATAAAATGAGCCTCATTACTCAAGCAGAGGCCTCTTAACCTTGGCTTCTCCCACAAGGCATTAGAAAGCGAGAGATAGTACTTTTGGGGAGCAAGTAGTGGCTATAACACTCAACTATGGATGTTCAATTTACTTATGTACATTGGAGATTTTTCTTAATAATTGAATCCATTCAGCTAGCACATTTCCATGCATATAGCATGGATGTTTTGAGAATAATCTTCTAATGTTTGCATTTTATGTTAGATTTCATATGTAATAAAGTAATTGAATTATTTTGGTGACTTTGGTGTTAAACTTGTTGGAAATATGTTTTGATGATTTAACAATTGTAGCATGTATGCAAACTATTTCTCTTTATTTCTAGCGATCCTTTCTTGTTTATGTGTGTGCGTGTGTCTGCCAAATTAGTACTACTACTTTTATATTAGAGGCTCACTTTGTCTCCCTTATAGTGAAAGAATCTTGATACATCTACAATCAAACATTTCACAAGGCACCCTTTCTTGCTCATTCAAAAGCACATGCACACTACTCTCTCATGGTAATAGCTTTAACCAAGGAAAATATCTAAGTTAATGACATTCAGACCATATTTCTGAATGAGACTCCTACACCAAATGCTATGAGGTCTAACTGGGACCTCAAATCGGGGAAATCACTTGTGTGTTGACGATATCGAACACCATCAACATTTTGGCACTAGGAGGGAAGCCATTTTTTATGGTTGATAATTATTTATATCGCAATCATTCATTTTATGGACAAGGAAGTAATATCCCGAGAACTATCCCAACTCTTATGCATGAGGTAGGAGGGTCTTCTCAGCCATGTTTGGATATGGCTTACAAAGTTACCTATGAACAACTTATAGAAATTTGACCTATTAACCATCAATTTGTGAAAGCTATCGTTTTACTTGATGTTGCTCACAATCTTCCCCATCATCCTAGGAAGAAAGAAACAACTCATACTAGTGTACTAGTTGCATCATTGGAACATTTGGTCTTTGCCACTCTTGAGGAAATAACGATCTTTAAAAGACATAGTTCAACAAAAGTCGCTTCCACCCATTCATGAAGAGTACAAGGAAGATATTATTCTTTTTGATAGAGAACAACCACTAGTCAAGTTGGAGTTTCAATGAGGGTCTAAATGATGAAGGAGAAGGATCATTGGATTCAGAAAAGGAGGCGAAAGGAGACAAAGACATGTAATATTGGGACTTATATTGGATGGTGCAAGGGCCACTCGCTTTTTAGAATAACCTTCATAAAATTCTTAGACATCTAGAGAATTATTATCTATGTCTAATATTGACAAGAAAAAAGGCCACAAGATCATATTGATGAATTTTACATGCATCTACGAATGTTAGAGTTATGGTACAATGATGTTGCTTGTAGGATTTTTCGTTTCACATTAGAAGGTAGATAAGAAACATGGTACCATAGTATTATAATTAATTCAATCCATGGTTGGAGGGAGTTTAAGTAATTATTTTTGGATAAATTTTTCATGACAAGACTCCCTCCATGTTGTTAAAAGAGCACAAAAATATCAAGATGGGAGAGAAGGAAAAGGTCAAAGATTTCAATCAAAATTTCAAGCACATATTTAACAAGCTTCCTGCTAACACACAGCCTCATGATTATATCACTATAGATTAATATATAGTTTCCTTGCCGAAAAACATTTTTTCTTTCATTAGAAGAGCTAAAAAGGAAGCCTTGACTGTAAACTTTGAAGAAGCAATCAGTGTGGAGAAATATTTGTGCACCATTGAAGCTATTACAAATGATGATGAATATAAAGACTCTAAGGAGTCTGGTAAGAAGTCTCAGCCTTCTTTAAGTAAGGGTAAATAAAGTTATTCAGTTGATATTGAAAGTTTGAATAAATATCTAAAGGCACTCACTAACAAAGTTTAAAAATTAAATAGAAAGTCAAGTGATACCTATACTAGTAGTAATCACCCCAAGTCTTTCCCATTCATAAGGAATTACAACAAGAAGTAACCAACTAAATATGCCAAGAGTTCAAATGTTGTTGTTAACACCAAAAAATCATATAAACATTTGTACAATCCAGAATACGCCCAAAGTCATTCAATAGAGCATACAGGTGAAGGTTTTCTAGCTGAAGACATTATGATAAATAAAAAAATTTAATTCTACAAAGGTCTTATATAAAAACTTGAGTTGTGTGGACCATTTAAAGGCAAAAGTTCAAATTGCACGCCTTTTTATTTGAAATCCCCATGTTCGAAGAAAAGTATTACTCGAAAATTTAAGATCACTCCCCACACTAAGACATGGAGGATTTTGATGATGTAGTTGATTGGGTTGTTTTGATGATTTTGATAGAAAAACACTATGTTGTTGAAGAACTCATGAAGAATATGGATTATATGTTTGTGATACAAGATGAGGGAAAGTAGTCATGTAATCATAAGATACTCTAGGTCAAACTTGTGGACAATATTAGTGGGGGTTATACTAATATTGGTATGGCTTCCCTAATACACGAGTATTCCATAATGGATAATGCAAGTAAGGGAATGGAGAGAAACTGTTTTGAGCCATACATGTAGGCCACAATTTCCATAGTTGTGAGCTTGTTACAACTTCTCGATCTCTTTGATTGATTGTTTTCATCCTAGGTAAGAAAGAGAAATTATCCATCGGATGCTCCTTTTGACATTGCGGGAAAAATAATTATTCCAAATTTTCTTGATTTTTCTAGACCTGCAAAACATCGAATTGTGAATTTAGAGAGCTAATAAAATTATTTTTCAAATTTTCAAATAAATCATCGATTTTAACTCCTATATCTCTTGTTCTTATAGTATATTTGGAAAAGAAAGAAGAAAATTATCTATAATTCTTACCAGCCCTGAAGATTCCCCTTGAATACCTTATGCATATATCACAAACATGTTCATATGATAGCTAGAAAACATCACATTTTCCTATCATATTTAAGAGTTCTAAAAATTCTTCTTTGATTCCTTTGAGCAGGAGCACTTTCAAGGCCTCTTTCGCCAAATGCTTATACATTGATTTTTGAAGATTGTATTGAGCTTGTTCCACATAGTCCTCCAAGTTTTCATCTTCCCCTTATGTAATTCCAAAAATATCTTCGCTGGCGTTGTGGTAGTCATGGTCCTTATTCAAGAATACATTCTTCATGTCCTCCCATGTTTGAATGCAATTCCCACCAAAGGTCATAAACCATTGGAGAGTTGCTCCTTCTAGACTAATAGGAAATACTTTCAACCTTTGAGCATTAGTAGAGTAATCATATCCTCTACAAAGTAATTCAAAATCAAATAAGAATCTATTTGAGTCTTTTTTTGGGAAACCATGAAAATTTGGTAGATTAGATGGGGGAATGATGTGCATTTGTCTCACTCCCCCTAGATCTCTGACAAGGAATATAAAAGTATCAATGTGCACCATTTATTACCAAAATAGAAGATGTTCTTGATGTGTTGCTTCAAGGATCCTCCTTTGAATACTCCTTCCAATTGGTCAGTGAAATGGTTGTTTCTTACAAGACCACTTGAGTGAAATCATAAAACAAAAATCGTTTTTCAAAACTCTACCTCTAAACTTCCTACTTTTGTCCATTCATGGTATATGAATTGAAACTACCTATAGGGAATAGACCTCATCATACATTATCTAGATTCTGTGTGAAGGTTCTTACTTTTCATCTTTAATATCCAACCCTCTTAGAGTCAGGTGTGCATCTGCAACCAAATATTAGTGTGGTAGTACTATTTATTACCTCCAGAGCAACAACACCAAAATGTTGGGGAAATTAATTACTTAGTAAAAAAACCAACTAATCACCTAAACATTGATTATCAACTTGAGGATAATATTTTTATTTGAAGGAATTGACAAAATGCATGCAAGAAACTACCAACGGCTAATCACTCCTTCTACATTATTGTGCTCTACACTACCAAGCTTATTCAACAAGAAATAAAATATAAGACTTGATTAAGAATACTAAATTAAAAGGAAAAAAGTAAATGACAGAAAAACTAATTATGCTAATGACACAAATTGAATGAATACTAAATTAAACCACACATTCTTGAATTGAAAATTTAACCTATTGCACCCAACTAATTCAAATGCTAATCTAGAGCAGTACATTAATTGAAATCTAGAAATTGCAAGAAACATAAATCTGGAAAATGGAACAACTAACAAATTAATTTTAAAAAAGAGGAAATTTACGTAAGGAACAACAATTGAAATTCAAAGAAGCAAGCACACAACTAAACTACCTTAGATGTTCAAGGAAGCACCTCGTCCAAGGTAGTAGGTCGAGCTTCCTAAGAGTCAGTTTTTCCTTGAAAATTAATTCAAAACAGATTATAAGTGGACAATTATGAAATTCCAGTGATATCTCATTTCATAAAAAAATATAAATAGATACAATATAGCTCTGAGTTCTGCCTCTAATTCAATAATTGTCCACCCCCCCTCTTTGATCTCTGATTTCATTTAAATACACAAAGAGAAAAGGGAAATTAAAACTAGATTGATTACAAAATTATTTCCCCTTTTAATTTTGGGTTGATTACAGAATATCAATAAACACAATCATATCTAAAATATCTCTCCATCATGATTCAATTGGAACTAGTTGAATATGGTATTACAATTGGCAGAATTTGGAAAATGACCACATTGCAACAAATCTCAGAAAATAACATTCATAGAACATTGGATTTCTCTTAATCTAGACTGAATTTTGGAAAACTACATAATGGAAAACTAACTTGGTCCATTTTTCACAAAACCCATGTCTCATATTTTGAGGATTCATCTTCATTTGCCCAAAAATTCCAATGAAAAACTATCGCTTTTTATCGCAAAGAATTTCGGAGTTGGAATATTTGATTATGAGTTGAAGATCAAATTTGTGATCTAGAAGAGATATTGGAGGCTAAAATAATGATTGATGTTATAAAAAATTCATTAATAAACCATCATTGACAAAATCATGCATAATAATCATCAATTTACTAAAAATTAAGGAAAATAAGCATCACTAATCTACAAGAGCATAAATACTTATAAAAGGGAATTATATGATAAATTATGATAAATAATGTGATAAAAGAATAGTAGAAATGGATTCTAAGAAGTGATAATAATAATGAAAAAATAGTGTCTCAAGAAATCACATATGCCATACAATGTAAAACTCCTCTATGTTGTGATGGATCTTGATACATCATACACATGTATACCTTCCATTAATTCCTTCAATTCATCTACCAATGCTTATAAGTATACATCCATATTCTTCACTTTTCTTCTACGAGGGACTATGTGAGCCAACATAAGATGTTCATTCTTCATGGAAAACAATGGGGGGATATTGTTATTGATCACTACTACAGGACAAACAAAATATTTCTTGTTTTGGAGGAAATAAGGGTTGACTCCATCCATGACTATGCTGAGTCATAGACTTCGTACTTAATCCTTGACTTTTTTTGGCCATCTAGCCTCCATACGCTCCATGGATATTGAATCTGTTGGGATTCACATAACTCCTGACTCACTTTTGTGTGAGGTGTGCCATCTCTGCAACAAAAGAGCCTTTGAATCCTTTGGATTATAGGCATGTGCCTCAATAAATTATGAGGAGGACCATGTGATATACCCATTTTTTTATTATTTATGATAACTATCATGCCCACATTTCAAACATATCTCTTTGTCTTCATATTCTCCCTGATATAAAATATATTCATCCTTACATGGATGATATGATATGTACTCAACACCCAACATTTTCAATGACTTCTTTTCCTTTTCGCAACTACCTCAAAAGAGATTATCACTTGGAAGAATCTTATCTTTGAATAACTTGCAGTTGGTGGGAAATATAATTGTGCATTGTTGATATTGAACATTCATAAAATCAACCATTTTTAATGTTAATTGTGTGATAAGATTTCTTAAAATATAAGGGACTTGATCTATAATGCAAGTAAATTACCTCATATTGTCGATAAACATACATTAGACATGCCATCATTTTCATTCAAGAGGTAGTGAGCATCATCCCCTAGATCATCATTCTAGAATGCATCTAACAACATTTCCTACATGGTATTCATATTCCAAAATTAATCATCCGTACCAACTTTCTATTTGATTTCCTCCATTGCGAACTTGTGATGAACAACTACTATTTCATTAGTCTTTCCTAATTGGTGAATTTGGATGTAGTGGGAATCGAATAGGTGGTTTGTTAAACCATTTTTTGTATGTTTCCTCTTCTAGTATTTCTCTTAATGCAACCTTCTCTGAATTTGATGTTGTAGTGGGGTGCACCGGAAGATGGTAGGTCGATCACTCATCATCAATAGAATCCTACTTTAAAAAAATATTGAACATTAGTACATCAATCATATTAGTAAGAAAATAAATGCCATTGTTTGTTGAGAATACATTATACCAAGCAATTATTACCATTGTTGATCCAGGATTTCAGCTAGAAGATGCCATGTTCCAATTGGCAGTGTCAACCAATTTTCCGTTTTCATGTATCAACTACTTGCGGTATGCTACTCGTGATGAGAGCTTATGACATTTTTGAAATGGTGAAATATTTAATACATCTGAACTTGATTTTGAATCAGCATCCTCCAAATTTGGATACATTTTTATTAAAATTGAGATGGATTAAAAAAAATCAATAATTAAAATATAAATAAACTCTAAACTTATTGTAGATGGAAAGGGAAAATGCAGGAAAGGACTTTGATCAACAATATGGAAGGAGCTCAAATTTGAAGAATTGGCATATGATATTATGACATTTTCTTCATGCATTTGAGAAAAATAAGAAATAAATTTTTATGTACATAGCTAAAGTTAATTTCGAGAACCATATAACCACAATATAAATTTCAATATAGTTTTCAAACCATTTTTCAGTAAGAAGGTGACTTTAAGCAGAAAATGTATACTATGGACTACTATAACTCATGTGGATGTGTCCTAAAGGATAATTTAAGATGAATCTGGCATTTTATGTGAAAATAAAATCTCAAATACCTTTTAAAACCTATCGGTGCTCTTACGAGGACTAATTGCACCGATGTCTTTAAATAATTAAAATATGGGGTGTTAAAATAATAACTACATTGGTTTCTAACATTTTGAAAGTAAAACATATTTTATCATATTGGTGCTCTTGTAAAGAAGCACATCGATCCACACTAGTTTCTGGGATTTTGAAAATAAAAATGAATTCTACCATGTCATGGCTCTTATAATAATTACAACAATGATGCATTTGAATACAAATCACACTATTGTGTTAAAATATTAGCTGCACTGTTTCGGGATTTTGAAAAAAAAATTAAAAAATTATATCATGTTGGTGGGTTTAAAAAATTTGGCACCTGAACAATTTTGGTGCGCTTTACTTGCAAATGCAATGGTGCTATTAACTATCGAATGCATCGATTTTCGGATTAAGTGAAGAAAAAAAAAGAACATTTTTTCTTTTCTTTTTTATTTTTAAATTGAAAAATGAGTGGCAATTGATTTTTCAAAATCTAATTTTGATAAAGTGTTTTAAATAGTAAAACATTAATCACTATTTTATTATTTTCCCAAAATTTCAAGGGAGTGATTTGCAAGAGTTACATACTGGGAGCACTATGCAGTAGCATAATCATTTAGAGTAGGAGAACTATTCAGAAGATTAGAAGTCACACGGTATGGTGCTTACCTCAAAATCTTACATAGTAAAATTTTAAAATTTTATTATTCATTTTACTAATAATTTTTTTTACAACTTTTGTTAGGGTTTAATTAAAAGAGAGATCATTTAGAAGAGATACATATTTGGATCACTATGGAGAAACAAAATATTTTGGAACCGTAGAAATATGAGAATTTGGAAGGTATGGTGATTCACTCAAAGCCCTGTGTACCAAAAAATGTAAATTTTAATATTGATTTTACTCGGAAAATATTTTACAATTTTTGTTAGATTTATTCAAAATTCAAAAAAAAAACAAAGAACAAAAAACAAAAAACAAATTTTTTAATTTTTTTGGTCAAGTAAGAGTGGAGCCTTCAATTAATCGATAAAACAATATTACATGTGGTACACATCTTTACAAGTGTAAAGACCAACAAAAGGAAGACCCGTTGATGAGAAACAAACAACAGGGTCAAAAGAACCCAAAACATCACACACGAAAACAAATTTAGACGCTTCATCCCATTCTTGGCTTATTGCCCATCGCAGTTTTTGCAAGCCACCAACACTTGATTCCTACGAAAAGAGAGAGTAAACCTCTAATGTTCGATCAACCCTTTGATCTGATGGTCTAAAGTCCATCGCAACCTCGCAAACCTAGGCACATCACAAAATCGCAAAATTGGGTTTATCGCTGACCAAACTCTTTTACCAAAAGACGATTTGCAATTAAACCTCCACTGTCGATCTGGTTCTTGATTTTGATGGTTGTCGCAACATCACTTCGAGAACTTGCATGCCACTTAATCTCTTTCCAGACCCGATATAAAAAATGAACCTTTGGTCTATAGAATTTTTGGGTCCTCTCTTAGACTTAACCTCCCTCGACTTTAAAACCCGACATCCATTCCATGACGAGGGCACTTAAATCCTATGGTTTGCAGCTATTCAACTAGCACATGGGGTACAAGTAGCTGAACCCCCATAATGACATGTGACATCAGCGCTTTGAAATAAGATCATCGGGCAAGATTTATTGCAGCACTTCAACCAGGCTCAAGTACTTCCACTCTCTCCTACTCCCATTAATATTTTCCACCAATTATGTCCAATGATCTTCCATGATCTACGACTCTTGTGCATCCTTACCTCACCTCTTTGTCCTTCTCTTCACTTCGGGTTTATGTCGTTCCTTCATCTCCCACTGGTCTTCCTCCTGTTCATTCTTCATTGGATTGGAGATTCACCATGTCTTTGGCTACCTATCATTGACAATCATCATGCAGTTTACTAGAGGGTATAGACTCCCAGTCGTATCGCATATGACTTTCCTTATGTAACATCCCTTCATTTGCGAGACGATCAGCTAACATATTGGTTTTTCTTTGCACATGAACAAAGCTGACGATTCTCAGGGTTCGCAAGTGGGAATGAATATGCTGAAAGACCTGCGAGAGCCTCCAATGTTTCGACAATCTTCCAGGTGCCATTCCATTACAAATTTTCTTGGCCACATTAATGACCAATTCAGAGTTAGCTTCAATGATGGCATTATGTAAATTTGACTCCATCAGGATTTCGAGGCACTGCTCTAAGGCCATGACCTCCGCCATGTTATTAGTGGTAGTCCCTAAATGACTGTGGAAGATATCCTTTATGCACCCCAGCTCATCTATTATGACATCGCCAAATCCAACCATCCATGGGTTGCCCTTAGAGGCCCTGTCTATATTGGTTTTCAAAAAACCATGAGGAGGAGGTTGCCAGATATCTTTAGCCATAGTTGTTTTTGTCGCACCATTGACAGTGCCTTGGGGAACCAGAGAATGGAGACCCAACTACAATAGTATGCGAGCATCCTGGGGCGAAGGGGGGTCCTCAGGAATTTTCCACATAAGGGCTCCTACTGTATCTTTGAGCTGTCGTAAGATCTAGACAATGATATTCTGGGTCGAGACTGTTTTGTTCTTGAAAATCTTGCCATTTCATTCTTTCTAGACATCCCAGATAATAAAGCCTGGAACCAGACTCCAAGCCTTGTTAATGATTTCATTACCTAAGAAGTCTTTCCTCCAATTCTTTAAAGTGTTGGTGATGCTGAGTTTGTCCTTGTTAGTTTACCTGAAGACTGAGGCGGCCCAATCCCACAAGGTAGAGGTGAAGGGGTAGAGGTTTAATAAGTGTTCCATCGTCTCCTCCTGTAAGCCACATAGATGGCATTTGTATGGGCTGACATATCCCCTTTTCAAAAGATTCTCCAATGTGAGAATTTTCTTTTGGTGAACCAACCACATAAAGAACTTTATTTTCATCCATTGCGAGTTCTACCAAAGGTCATTCTAAACTTGATCAGGGTTTGGATAATCAAAACCTAGGGCCATGCATTTAGCTTATTTGAGGTTAAAAGTGCCTTCAGTGTTTCGACCCCATCACAGTTGGTTAGATGAGGAAAACACCAAAATCTTCCTCTGCTCCAAGTCAAGAGCAAGGGAATCCGCCTGGGCCCTCAAAGAACTCTCTTCACTCTAGCCAAGATTCTTCTACATTCTCCATTTACCATTATCCCTTACCTAATCACAAAAGTCACATACCATAAGTAAACCTTTGTTTTACGTGTCATTTTTTAGAATGGTTAGTTCTTCTTTAAAAAAAATTGGTTCCTGCTGCCAGTTATCCTCCCAAAACCTTGCAAGGTTCCTAGCTCGGATCTCCAAGAAACTATGCTGCTGGATAATGGATCTATTTTCCCAAGCAAGGTTTCAAATGTGGGAGCCCTTGATGAGCCATGACATTCTGATATGATCCCTCTCTTGCCAATTGTTTGCATATTTCTACTTCTAGAGCTTGGCCCAAGGGGTTGCCAATTCCTTGAGCCACCTCCACCAAAGTTTGGCTCCTGAAACTTTGTTGAGGATTTCAGGGTCATGAAGCCCCAAACCACCATGGGCCCTAGGTTTGAAAAACTTGTCCCAAGCTACCAAAGCCCACCTTTTCTTCTCTTCCCCTTTGCCCCAAAGAAAATATCATTGAATAATCCTGATTTGTTGCATAACTCCTTTGGGATTAGGAAAAGCTGAAAACATGAAAATGGGTATAGCCTGCAGGACAACCTTTGTAAGCACAAGATACCCCACGAAATTCAAACACCTACAGGTCCATTTCCTGACTCTATCCTGTAGTTTATTAGTTACCGGCTCCCACACTCCCTTTCTCAGAGGTTTGTTAGTAAGAGGCATTCCAAGGTACTTGGAAGGTAAATGATCCCTTTGAAACTAGAGAATTCTGGTGAGGTTCCTCTGAATAGAAATGTCAGTATTAACAAAAAACACCTTTGATTTGTCAAGGCTTACTTATGTACCAGCAGCCAAAGCAAGGTCATTCAGGATTTGTTTGAAATCTCTAGCTTCCTTCACCATAGGAATGCCCTGTAGCATTATCTCATCAACAAATTGTTGATTAGTAGAAGCAGCACCATCTGGGGTAAGTTTTAGACCCCGAATTCTTCCTTCAACATTTTCCATTTTGATCACTCGACCTAGCCCTTCCATCATGAGAACAAAGAGGAAGGGGGAGAGCGGATCCCCTTGTCTGAGACCCCTAGATGGCATAAAGATTGTACAGGGAGAGTCGTTAAGCAGAATGGAGAAACTAGCCATGGATACAAGGGCCATAACCCATCTTATCCAGTTGTGGTCGAAGCCATAACCTCTTAGCACTGCCTTGATGTAAGACCAACTTATCTTATCATAAGCTTTCGCCATATCTAGATGCATGATCATACTAGCTTACTTATTGCTCTTAATATAGTGTACCACCTCGTGAGCTTGTATGATGTTGTTGTGAATCTGTCTTCCTTCCATAAACCCAGTTTGTTCCTCTGAGACGAGAGCAAGAAGAAGAGGCTTGCATCTATTAGCAATCACTTTAAAAATAATTTTGTACACCACATTACATAAGCCTATGGGTCTGAATCTTTCCAGTGTCATAGCTTTTTCCTACTTTGGAATCAAAGCTATGAAAGAGGCATTAAGAGCTTTCAAAACCGTTTTGGATCTTCTAGAGTCTTCCACAACATCAAGGATATCTTGTTTGACTGTTTTCCAGTAATCTTTGAAGAAATCCACATTGAAACCATCAGGGCTAGGTGCTTTTCCATTCTGCATCTCATTGATAACTTCATTAACCTCCTCTTCAAACACTGGCCTGTTGATATTGCGGTTGTCTTCCCTGGTTACAAGCTTAGGAATGAACTTTGTAAATTTGTTAATGAGCTGAGATCTGTCGACACAAGGCTCCTTTGCTATGCTAAGGAAGTGTTGAACTAGGAAAAATTCCATTTCTCTGTGAGAGATGAGCTCTTTATCTTGAGAATCTTTAAGTTTGGAAATTCTGTTATGAGATCAGTGATCCAAGGTTGATCTATGAAAAAACTTTGTGTTTCTTTCTCCTTCTCTAATCCACTACACCCTCAATTTTTGTCTCTAGAAAATCTCCTCTTGCATGCATCGATCTTTCCATTCATTCTAGAGGGAGTCATCCTGAATTTTCCATTCCTCGGTAAAACCCTTTGAGATGATGATTTGATTAATCTTCTAGAGTTTCTGCTCAACTTCTCTTCTGGCTTTAAAAATATTGCCAAACTCTTTTTTGTTCTAATCTTCAAGCCTAGATTTGATGTGTTTGAGTCTCTGCTACAGCATGAAAATTTTAGTGCCTTGAATAGGCATATCTTCCATCCACCACTTGTCAATATTCCTCGGTGTACCCAGAAAAGTAGCTTCAATCTGGACAGGCCAGTGGTCTGAACATTTGAAGGGAAGGATTAAAGCTGACATAACCAGGCTTGTGATAAAGAGGTCCTCTGAGATTATGAATCTATCTAGTTTAGAGGCGACTTTATAAGCCTCTCCACTCTTTTTATTCCACGTACTATTTCGGTGTCCACTAGCCCCATGTTTTTCATGATGTTCTGGAAGGTAATGGAGTCCTTGCCTAGTTTCCTAGTACCTCTTTTTTTCTCTCTAAGAGACCTGATCATATTGAAATCCCCTGCTAGAATCCAGGGCATATATGAATATCTCTCTCTTAGATCCTTAAGGGAGGTGAGAATCCTAAGGTTGTCTTCTAGTTTTTGAGGACCATAGACAGTGATCATCTAGGTCTCCTTATCACCCAAAGGTTGAATCACCAACGATAGATAGTTCCTAGAAGCTTCATCATCCAATATTCCAATCTTTTGAGAATCCCATAGAGTAATAATCCCACCCATCGAGTTATCCACTTTAACCTCTAGATACTCATACTTGATTAACCACTTGCTGTGTATCTCTCTGATCTTGTCCATCGAACATTTTGTTTCTTGAATAAAAACCATATCTAATTTTTCTTCTTTTATTCTACCGCTAAGAGTTCTTTGTTTCCTTTTACTTCCTAGACCCCTAATGTTCCAGGTTGTAAGCTTCATCAAGAAAGGTTTGTAAAGGAGTAGCTGGTAAGATCCCTCATCTTACTTGAGTTAATCATAAGTTTCCCACATTCAGACATCAACTCATTCTTTTTTTCTTCCTCTTTTCCTACCTGGGTTCTTGGAAGAAATTATCAGGGTATCCTCCATCGTTTTCACTCCCTTATTCTCCTAGTTGACATGGTTTCTTTTGATTTCAGAACACTTCATTTGTGATCTCTAGAGGAAGAGTTGTTGAACCCTATCAAATTCCTCTTTTGGCAGAGAGTCTAACCCTTTGGTGATTCCCTGCTCCAGAAACTTTTCTAGATCTAAATTCTCCCTCTCTAGAATCTCCTACAGTTCATGGTCTTCTGTTCCAGCCTCACTTGGGGTCATCTCGTGGTCCTTGCTGAGCTCCATCATGCTCGGAAAATCATCCATTTGTTTGTCATTTTCTGGTATATCCTCCATATTAGCATCCCTTTCCTTCTCAGTGGGAATATTCTTAGATTCCTAGTTTGTCCCATTGTTTTCACCTTCTTCTTCTAAGATCTTGAAACTGTTGTGGTTCGGTTGTCCATCTTCAGTAATTTTCTTTTGGTACCTCTTGCCTCCTTTCCATTTACCCCCAACCTTAGTAAAACCTTTGGGATCCGTGCTTGTAGTGGCTTTCGCCTTGCTCTCTATCTTGTTCATTGGGCAATCCCTCCCGTTTTCATGGCACATACAACACCTAAATGGGACGTGTTCATAGTCTACCACCCGCACCCATTCCTCACCATACACTTCCAAAATGATTACATCCAGAAGTGCCCCAGATAAGTCAATTTCCACACATATCTCGGTGAAAGGAAGTTTATTTGCCTCTTAGAGTAGCATCTGAGATATTTATAAAATTCTTTAGCTTGTTTCTGATAGCCTTTAGAGACTCCAGCATCTAATAATCCAAAAGAAGGGAGTAGAGTATTATCCATACCGGCATTGAGGTGAAAGTTTCTCATTTTGGGACAAAGTTCATTACCCATGGTCTCATGTAAAGGCCTGCAAAAGCGTAAAAATAGGGTCCTCCCTCAAACACTCTGTCTTTATCCTCTAAGCTTGTGAACACCACCATGAAGAACCCCTTGGACCCAAGGTGAAGGTCAATTTTCCCCTTTGGTTTCCAATGGTTCCTTATCCATGCTTGCAAACCTTTCTCTGTCGACCAAATCCCCATAAATTTACAAATAACAAAATATTCCACCATGTCTTCTCTGTGCACCTGTAGCACTATCTCACTTAAAACAACTTGAGGAATAGTGGTCAACTTGGGTTTATAGGCCCCTGATGCACTCATAGGAGCAACTTTCTGATTGCTAACCTTTGTCCTCTTCTCCTCACTAGATTCCTCATGATTCTCTTCCTGTCCTTGAGGTCTGATGGTTTCTAATTTTTCTTTATTCGTAGCCTTTGTTTCCACCTCCAATGGTTTCTTGAATCGCTGCGATCCCACTCCCTTCCTTCTATCCTTAACCACTTTACTAGAGCAGGGAGCTAAAGTCCCTCTTCTGTGTCCCGCCATGGTGGCCAACGACAAAACCCTAAAGCAAAACCCTAGTTCAGATTTGCAAAGCCCTCGTCTTTTAGCACCAATCCCGCATTCACCAAAAAAAAAAAAAAAATAAACTAAAGAAATAAATAAAATAATTAAAAACCTCACATAGTAAAAAATTTACTACTGATTTTACTAGTAAATTTTTTTGCGATCTTTGTTCCTATTTACATTTAATTTAAATTTTAAAAAAAATTACCTACCTTAAACCCTTGGTTCTTCTTGCTTATGTGACTGCAAAATTTCACCTTATGGCTTAATTCCCTCTACCACTTCATAAATAAGGTTTTTTATTTTCGGCATTTTTTATTTAATGGATTTTTGTACTTACTATATATAGGGAATTTAACATGTAAAGTAGGGGTCGACTTATTTTATTAGATCCAAACCCTCTCAGCCATGTCCATTTTTTTGAAAATCAAGGTTTGTTTCATGGCACACTCTGTTTGATATAACACAATAGTGCTCGAGGTGATTTTATTGTTATATCTCACACTGAATTCCATTAGAGCTGTCTAGTCTGTTTATCGGTGTGCCTTGTGTAATATAATGTACCGACCCACCTTTTCCAAATAGCACCATTAATTTACTTGTATTTATTTTTTTATGTTTTTAGTTTTTACTGTGAGGGAGGTGTTTTATCATTACAAATCACACTACCATAATTTAAAATTATTTTAAAAATTGTTTTTTGTTGTTAGTGTTGAACAATAAAGTGTTCAGTGTGTTTAATTAATAAAACACACAAGGGTGTTTATTCAAATAACCGCGCTAGTTACTAGAGGTATTTTTGGCTGAAAATTATTTGGTTTATGTATAAAATATATTCAATGGTAAAAGTTGTATATTGATAAAAAAATGTCCAATAATTTGTCAAGTAATAGAAATATTGATTGACACAATGATAACACATCCAAAAAAGTAGAAAATGCAAGTTCTTTGTAAATTCTTTACAAAATTAATATGTTTCAAATATATGTAAGTTTAACTAAGATATATTGGTTATTGTGTGTCATGAAAATATACAAAATGAAGAAGGTCGATAATATTATTTCTAATCTAAGTGCAAAATAGCATACATATTGATAAAACAATTGCATAAGGATGAATCGTGTGAATGAAAAAATATTATTCAATATGAGTTTTTTTTCTTTTGAATTTTCATTAATAATATACTTAAGAATATTAGGTAACATGATTCAAAAAATATATTAATTTATATATGTTTAATGTTCTACAGGGATAAACAATGAAGGAAAATATGAATTTCGTTCTAAGAAAAGAAAAATTATAGAACATGTAAATGACAATGAATTGGTCCTTAGCTCATATAGAGTGGCGTTGGAGGTTAAAGGGAGAATTTTTATTACAAAACCATGAGGGATATTGTGGAATGAAAGTATAGATGTAATTTCCACTCACAATATAAAAAATAATCCAAAGGTTCCATGAACCAAATTATATCTAAACTATAGGAATCATTTCTAGAGAAACGATCAATCAGACCTATTAAAATTGCAATAGTAAAAACATACAAAACAAGAAACAATCATTCAAAAGGTAATATTCCTAATTAATACAATTTTCTAGAGTTATATTTATATATTTTTAGCACTTGGATTGAACCTTAGGCTGAAGGAAGGTAATGCTAGGGTAACCACAAACCACGCTTAGCCAAGTAGCTAGCCCTACTAGGCCAAGAGAGGGCTCCCTCGTTATGGATCTCAGCCAAGGTGACTAGATTAGGAAAATGATTTTAGGCTAGGTATAGTAGAACAATGTTTTTATTGGGGTTTTGAAAGTGTTTTTCTAGATCAGGAGGAGTTGGGCAGTTTAGGCCTGGGAAATTAGGTCAAAAATGCATGGTGTTCTATGGGGAAATGTAGGCATAGGCTTTAGCACTCTAGGGATTGATGAAGTGAGATGTTTAAGACTGGTGAGAAGCTAAGAAGGGCATGTGACAATCATGGATCCTTCTTAAACAGTAGAAAACATATAATGGTGAATATTTACCCAATGCAGAGCAGTGTTGTGATGAATTCTACCTATCAACTTGAAAAAATTCACTTGAAAGCAATGGAATGATTAATGAAGCATACAAAAAATTCTAACATATGATAAAAAAAGAAGAAACTATATTAAAAACTCCATACCACATCAATCCCATAAAATAGCTGCAATTCTTATTAATCTCCTGCCAAACTGCTTACAAAGATGTACAATCAAGGTTTGAGCATCCAATTGAGTCCAACCTCTCACAAAGAGAAAGAAAAAGAAGATATAGACAAGCATTCAACCTCATCCCATCCTCGGGATTCGAATCCCTAAGATGAGGAGCTAATCTAATTGATACTAAACAAGAAACATGAATATAGGCATCATCAACAACTTGCCTCTAAAAATGAAAAACTGATTCATTTGAGCTCAAACTAACTCCTAAAGCAATGAATATACATTCTATTTCTATTTATCCATCATATTTATGAGCCATGACATCATTTACATAGGTAAATTATCCACCATGAGAGAGAATACATGAAAGATAATGAAAAACTCAGAAAATGATCATCCTGTGCAAAATTGCCCAACACACAGTGCCAATTTTAGGTCCCTTTTGGAGACCTACCCGGAATCCAAATTGAGCCCATGATAGCCCATTGGAAAGGTATTAAAGTATAATTTCTAGAAAACCTAGAATTTCTACATTTAAAGCTCATTTGACCTCTCAAAATGTGATTCTCCCAAGGCGGCTTCTGTGTGTCCAAAAAGTGTTAGAAAGGTCATTTTTATGGTGTCTTTTGACCTTTTGGTGGACCAGTTCTGCTCCAAAAACTTTGAAATTTGCTAGGGTGAATGTCCTCACTACTTTGAACCCAAAAATGAAATCCATTTCTTCATTGGGTTCCCTAGGAAAAGCCCAGCGCCACCTAGGCAGTTTTCGTGTGTTGAAATTCAAAATTTGCAAATGACCAAATTTTCCCAAAACTTGCCCAAAATTTGTGTGAAGCACCACCCTCATGTGCGATGATGAGACAAGTAAGCCTCACCCAACATTCCAAGTCTATCCTCCTCCTTCCTTCCTTTCAAGGCCTGCCTTAACCTAGCTTTCATTTTCTTGATCCTCATGTTGCAAATCCTATTGCGAGTCTTGTAATGATAGGCCATGTGTCTTTTCATCTGATTGTCTTTGTTGGCCTTCTGTAGCAGCTTCTCAAGGTGTAGATTGACTCTCTCAAGCCAAGTCTCCTATCCTCTTCAATCTCCTGCTCAATAGGGGTCAAAGTGACTTGTGTTTCTTTGCCACTTTGTCGTTTTCCCTTGAGCACTTCCAGCTAAATGAGGACTTGTTTGTCACTCAACTGTTTGTTTTCTTACTCTAAGTATGTGATGACATACTTGGCCCTCTCTAAATTGTCCATCAGAGCCTACACTTGAGCCTTATTTTCCTGTATGATGATGTCTTTTATTGTTTCCCTCTCCTAGGCCTCTAATTCAATGGTTTCAATGTCATGATGAGAGTGATGATAATCTGACTCATCATGCTCTGTCAAGTCAAATTCCCTTTCCTCCTCATCATCATCCAACATCTTTTCAATTCCCTTGTGTAGTTATTGCACATATACCTGTTGTGTCAATGAAGAAGGCAAGGCGCCGTCCACATCTTGTGGAGTTAGCATTTTCCTATGGGCGAATGAAGAAGGCAAGGCCCCTTCCACATCCCGTAGGGCAAACACTTGCCTATCTACTGCAAATAATCTCCTAGTGCCTCTATGATATGTCATGTAAATGGGAACCTCAGTAGTTCTTATCTCCTTGGCCTCCTCATCTATTTTCACTTGACTAGAAGGTCCCCTTGCTTCTTGAGACAGTACTGGAGGAATCTGAGGACCCTTGAATATGTCATGAGCAATAAATGTCTCCCAAGGGATGTTGAGGAGATTGAGATGATGAAGCACAATGATCTTGATCAGGGAGTAGTAATAGAGGTTGCTGATCTACTGAGGGTATGGCTTCTTTTGGACAAGATGAGCCATCTTCTAAATATTCCTGAACAAGAAGTATGGGAGGTTTAACATCTTCACCCTAGTAAAATGCATGAGAAGCCTGATGTGATATGTGTACAGCTTGGAGAATCTACCCTCACAAGTGAAATATTTCATGATGCTTTTCATCATGGCGACATACTTGTTTTAAATAAATCTGAAAGGAAATAGTCTCTTCACCTCGTTTCTGTACTGGGGTTTGATAAAAGGCTCATAATAGTGTTCATGTAGTAACCGAAGAACCCATAGTAAAAACCATTTTTCGTCAACGTTTCAAATCCCAACAGGGATCCATCATCAGGACTTCTTGAATGATGATAGTAGAAGAGCTTGAATGAGGGTTTTAAATAGTTTTTAATAGTTCTGAGGTGAGAAGATTTAAATGGATGTCGACTTTTTTTTTCCCAAGGAAAAATCGTAATCTTTCATTATATAGTGAAAAATTACATGTAGTAAATGTTGTTCAGCATATGCTATCTTCGTGACTTTTTTAAAAGTCTATGATCTTTTCTGTACATGTCTGTGTCATATCCATAAAATCATCACGTAGGATGATGCTATATCAAAAAGTCAAAAAACACCACTTAAGGTGTATGTATAGTAGGCAAAATATATATACTTGCATCTCGTAGGATGCTGCTCATAAGTTGCTAGAGTTCTATTTAACAACTTATATACATTAGATAAAATAACAAAAAATCAATGGTCATCCACCCGAGGATAGAATTGATCTATGTAGGGCCTGTGGAAGTATTAATAATGATTATTGCTCTGTTCACTTATTATCCATTGTCCTATTGGAAGGTGCGTAGCCTCCTTGGATAAATAGTCGGCACAGTGATTGTGTGCCCTGTAAATATGACGAACAATAATGGAGTTAAATTGTGCTTTGAGGTGCATTACTTCATCCAATATATTTAAGAGTGCGTGTGCATGGCATCTAGATTTCAGATTGATCCAATTAATGATAACGTTTGAATCTCCAAATATCTGTAACTCTCTGGTCAAAATTTAATGCAAAATGCATAAGGTGTCTGATGGATATGAGTTCAGCAAAATTGTTTGTGCCCATGCCTAATCCCATATTCACTTTGTAATGATGATTTGCTGTTATATTAAGAGAGAACCCCCCGCCACATCCATGTTGTTGAGCGGCTCCATCGAAAAAGGCCGATGGGATAGATTGATCAATTGGGTCTAGGTCAACAGGTCTACGGGGGCGAGGAGGGGTGATGGCCGGAAATTCATGGTAAGTAGAGATAATTTTGGAGGTGACCGATTGACAGTGAATCAATCCATTCTCAAATATCATCTTATTTCTCGCCAGCCAGATTAGCCAGCTAATGATAAGGGGAAGCCACGCACGATTTGTTCTGGAGTGTGCCTGATACCAATTCTCCCATGTAGTAGAGATGGTTTCATTTTCCCATTTACTTACTATACCGAGCTCCTCTATTACTGTCTTCCATATCTGATTGGTGACTGTACATGTAAGGAAGAGATGTGTAGTCGATTCCAATTGTTGTTTACATAGGATGCACTAGGTGGGGCCATGTATAGATCTGTGCATGAGTGCTTCCCCTGTGGGGATACTGTTCCGGAGTAAACACCAAAAAAAGAGTTTTGTTATGGGAGGGGATTTTAGTTTCCAGATGTTCGCCCACCTGTTCTGCAAAATCTTTGGCTTTTTGTTCTCAATCAGTACCAGGTATCCTTCCTTTGGGGTATAAAACCTATGATTTGCCTTATCCCACATAGTTTCATATGGTCCTTATTTAATACGAATATCTGACTCACTTAATGCATTGGTGAAGTCCTTCCAGATTTGATGCCATTCCGGAGGCAGGTTTAGTTGTGCTGCTGTTTTCCATGCTTGCGAAAATATGGAAGAATTCCCCTGATCTACAATGTGGCCTATGACTTTATTGTTCTGCAGCTCTAGTATTTGGACGAGCTCGCATGGGAGATAACACCTCCCGCCCCCTCTTGTCCAAGGATCCATACCAATTCGAGCCCTGGATCTGTCGTATATTTTCCAAGTTAAATGACTCTGGATGAGAGGCAGAGAAGACAATAACACTTTCCATAGAGTAGATATACCTGTTATGTTCCATCCAGGTAATCGGATACAATCCATGAGGTGTTGCAGCTAGATGTACTTGTGGTACGAGATAGTTGTCGAAAGATTTTTCTTTTTGAGCAAAGTCCATCCCAATTTCGTGGCCAGAGCGTGCACAAAATGAGTGAGGTTCTTCAAGCCCCATCCTCCCCACTTCTTTGGCAGAGAGATGTTATCCCAATTGATCCAAGCAAAAACTCTTTTGTCATGTTTCCCGTTCCAGAGATATCTACAACAAATTTTCCTAAGGCGAGCGAGGATGCCTCTAGGAATCCAGGCTAAGGCCATCCAGAAGATAGGAGTGGCTACCAAAACTGATTTAAGTAGAACTAACCTCCCTGCTCTCGATAGGAAGCGATGGCTCCAGTGAGATATCCAATTTTCAAATTTTGTGATTAGCCAAATCCAATCTGCAATCTTATGTCCCATCGGTTTGATCCAGTAACGCAGATATTTGAACCCCTATTCCAATGGATGAGGATTATAAGGGAAATGTTGTACTACCAGTTCGGATTCTTGTGCAGATGTAAAGACCTGGGAGATAGTTTATTTTGAGTGGTTGGCCATCATGCCACTTGCTTTGGAGAAAGAGGCAAGAATCTTGTCAAAGGCAGTCGAGTCCCTTATGCTTCCATCCAGAAATATGATAACATCATCTACAAATAGGAGGTGTGTTAAGGAACATTGTTCCGTGATCTTTAAACCTATTAATTTACCATTCTATTTTTCATAATTGATGAGTCTGCTCAATCCTTCCATAACAAGAAGGAAAAGTAGCAGGGAGAGAAGGCATCCCTATCTGAGGCCCCTTTCAGCATGAAAAAAAGGGGTGGCGGAGCCATTAATGAGCAGACTAAAGGTGGGAGAGGTGATACATGCCATTATCCAGTTAGTGAAAGGAAGAGGGAAGCCCAGATGGATAAGCAACATTTTGATATGAGTCCAGTCCACCCGATCGAATGCATTTTCCAGATCTATCTTAAGAATGATGCCTTTGAGATGATGAGCTCGGATGGAATGTATGGCTTCCTATGCAGAACCAATCACTTCATGTATTTGTCGATCCTCTAGAAAAGCAAATTGTTCAGGGAGGATGCACTGGGAAAGAATAGGTCTGATACGATTGGCAATGATCTTCGAAATAATCTTGTAGAGACAATTATAGAGAGACATGGGGTGGAATTCATCAAACGAGCGAGGGGAATCATTCTTGGGTATGAGAGCTATAAAGGTGGTATTGATAGCATTGTACATCCATCCTGTTGAGCGACATTCCTCTATGACCTAGAGGAGGTCCACCGCCATAAGGTCATAGAATGCCATATAGAACTCAATAGGCCACCCATCTGGTCCCAAGCTTTTATCCTTTTTGAACCACTTTAGTATCCCATCCAGTTCCTCCAGAGTAAGTGGCGCGTTTAGTTCATTTGCTTCTTCTGCTCATACATACCGGGGGAATAGACTAGCCACATGAATAATGTCTGCCAATTTGACATCTTGAGGTGCTCTAAAAAGGTTCCGAAAGTGTGATGTACCTAATCTGGAAATATTTTGGAAATTGTCCACCGATTCATCGTTGGGAAGGGGCAGCTTCCAGATCGTATTGAATACCTTCCTTCCTTTTGCATAATTTTGGAAGAATTTGGTATTGTCATCTCCTGCCTTCAACCAAACAGCCCTGCTCTTCAATCTCCATACCTCCTCTCTTTCTTTTAGAATCTTGTCTTTCTGGATCTCTAGCTATATCACTCTGTTTGTCCTTTCTGCTGAGGAGAAACTGAGATTCCTGTCATCCAGAAGAGTTTCCATCTCTAATTCTATGTCCAGAATCTTCTGATCCCCTTTGACCTTCTTCTCTTTGGCCCAGGTCTTGGTAATTTGTTTAAGCTTCAAAAGATTATGACAGAATCCTTCTGCAGCCGTCCTATGATTCGATATAGGATGGGACACCCAGTAATCTTTGACCAGTTTAATATATTCCTCGTCTTGTAACCAGATATGATTGAATTTAAAAGGAGCCCTTGGCTTTACTTTAGGTCCCAAAATTTCCAGATATATAGGGGAATGATCGGATTTCCCCCCTGCCCCTACCCATTTTCTATATTTGGACAGTTTCTGGAGAAGGGGGATCTTGATCAAGAATCTGTCAAGTCTCCTAGCCAGGGCAGCCTCTCACATCCTCTAGTTCCTCTAAGTAGGCATCGGCTTGTTCATGGGATATCAACCAAATGGTGCAGTTCCAGGATGTCTCTGAAGAAATTGGATGAGGGATCTATCTAAGCGAGCGAACCCCAGGATTCCCCATAACTAATTGATAAGTTAAGGTCACCCCCTATGATCAGCTAGTCAAGAGATGTCAGATTTGAGCCCAGAAAATGCTGCCAGAAATCCTCCCTCCTCTGGCATGGGCCATATACATTAATGACCCTCAGGGTTTCCCCTAACTCAGCTGAGAATAAATCGATGCCAATGAATCCCACACCCCCCCAAGTAGTAGAAATGTTAATTGACCGAGGCTTATAACTAATGGCTAATCCTCTAGCCCTACCAATGGCATCTAGTGCCTGGTTATGCCATCTAGGTCGCAGGCCTGCTAGGGTGTGTTCAATGTCTTCAACACTTCCTAAGGTCTCTTGTAGCAAAAGGATATCAATAGATTCGCTCTCAATCAACCTCTGCATGGCTAGTTTCTTTGAGGTACTAGCCAGACCTCTGCAGTTAAAGGAGACGCACTTCATGGAGGAACCCCTCAAGAGGCTTTCCGTGCTCTAAGGACTCCTTCCATTGTAGATTGTTTGCCCGTTACTACCTCAACTCCAGCTTTCTGAATAGATTTGGAAAGATTTGATTTGCGACCTCGGAATGATAGGGCGGAAGGACCCGGGTAGACCACCCTGAACCCAGATAGGGAGTCGGAACCCTGAGTGGGCCTCGACCGCAGATTGTAAGGGAGAGGCAGAATCTGGCTAGGCGAGGCCTAAACCCAGAGGAAATTGTGGTAGAATGAACAGATGGAGAGGATGGAGCATTGATGGGCAGGGGAGGAGAGATGGTACATGTAGCCAGAGAAACATATACAACCGAAGGATCTACCACAGAATTAGATATTGAAGGAGATATCAAAGGGGGGAAAGAAGAAGTACCCGAAATCTAAGAGACCTCTGCAGCCACAACAGCCTGGGCCTGGGTCAAAGGTGGTGAGGGCATTCTGATCATTTCTCCAACCTTATTTGACATCCCTCCCGCGCTTTGATCCTTTGGAGACACCAGTCTAGATCGCGAAGCTAAGACAGGGGCTTGAGGAACTGTCACAGGAACATTTCTTTTATGATTTGTGGTCGAGCCTGAGGGATCCGGTGATTTTGAGAGTAGAGGGCATTCTTTTAATACATTCCCTACCTTATGACACTGCCAACACCGAAACGGTACCCCTCATAATCCAAAATCTGAATCCTGGTGTAATGTCTCCGCTTCAGAGTGATCTTCTCTTCTAGACCCTCCCTTGTGTCCAAATGCACCAGGATTCTTGCCAGTGCCCGGTTCTTTGACTGTACAAAAGTCTTATCATATTCCAAATATGTTCCAAGGGCATTACCAATCCTGATAAACATTGCTTCAGACTAGAATTGTAGAGGTAGACCGGGTAAACGTACCCAGATGGGTCCTACTCCAATTTGTTTCCTCTCTGGAACGAATAATGGAGACCAGCGCTTGAGGAGAACTCGGGCCATCTCTATGTGCCAATATTTGGCCAGGATCAAATCAGTGTATTCTACTCTGGAAAAAGACAAGGAAAACCAACCTCGAGCCAAGCTCTGAACCTCCAGCAGCTCTTGTAAGATACCTCCCCATATCTCCTGTACCTAATTCGTGAGTCTGGTTGCCGAGTAAGCCCTCCCTCTCACATGCCCTACATGTACTCTGTTGACTCTATCCACCACTTCTCCCATAGGAATGTCTTCTCCAAAGGTGATTGTGAGATTTTTTGAGGACTTCTTCACACACTTTATCTTCCTCTTTCTAGATCTCGGTGCTGATGGATGCTCCGCTAGAGGATCAGGTCCCTAGTCCTTTAGGTGCGTCGCAGCTTTAGGGTTAATAATAGGAGAGTCAAAACAACCGGAAGGGACGAAGTTAGGGTTTGCCGGGGGAGGGAGGCGAGATAGCAGAGAGAAGGTTGAGCGTTCTAGGGGAAAGGGGTGGAATGGCTAGACCTGGGGTCTCCAGGGAGAGTGAGCCGAAACACAACATCAATGAGGAGGATCCAGGGTGAGCATCAACCAGGGGAATTGACAGCTGAGGAAGAGCAGGATCAACAAGGCTAGGATTAATACCGTGATCGCAGAAGATGGACTGACCTTCATATGGGTCCTGTGTATAATCGATTGCTTCCTCTTCAAACTCCATGCCTTCCATTGACCGGAACCGCCTTCGAAACCGCTAGACAGGAGTTAGTTGCCCGAGATAGGTGGGATGACTGTCGTCCGGTATGAGGAAACAGGTAGACCACGATCGCTTAATTCCAGATTAGCTGTGAATTAACTGCGCATTTACTATAGATAATTTCATGCCTGAGTCATAGCAAGTGCGGTAACCTTCGCTCGCCATGTGCCTGCCTGCGGCCACGTCAGAGCCCCGAAACCCATTCCTACATTCGTTTATGACCAAATGGATGTTGACTTGTTTTAATCACTTTTATTTATTATTATCCTTATCTTTAAATAATTTTAAAGTATTTAAAAAAAAACAAACAAACTATTTATTAATGTAATAATAAATAAATACTTTGATTATTTAATCTTTATCATCAATACTTACTACTAAATGTTTAAATTTATTATTAATGGTTTAATTCAGTTAATAGATTCATTAGTAGATCCCAAAAAATAATTAATAATACTAACAATTCATAAAAATTAATAGTAATAGTTATTATCAAAATTATTATAATAAATATTTACATTAAATATTAGTATTTAATATTCTAAGAAAATTAATACTAATATTAATGTAAAATATTTATTATAATAATTTGATAATAACTATTACTATTAATTTTTATGAATTGTTAGTATTATTAATTATTTTTTGGGATCTACTAATGAATCTATTAACTGAATTAAACCATTAATAATAAATTTAAACATTTAGTATTAAGTATTGATGATAAAGATTAAATAATCAAAGTATTTATTTATTATTACATTAATAAATAGTTTGTTTTTTTTTTTTGAAAATACTTTAAAATTATTTGAAGATAAAGATAATAATAAATAAAAGTGATTAAAACAAGCCAACATCCATTTAAATCTTCTCACCTCGAAACTATTAGAAACTATTTAAAACCCTCATTCAAGCTCTTCTGCTATCATCATTCAAGAAGTCGTGATGATGGATCCCTGTTGGGATTTGAAACATTGATGAAAAATGGTTTTCACTGTGGGTTCTCCGGTTACTAAGTTAGAAGATATAAACCACTGATGTCTTAAATCGAGTGTTCATCTAGGTCTTGGGCCTTATACCACTTCTCACCAACATTAGGAATCTTGGTTGCATCTAAAATGGTGGAATGTGAGACTATGAATGTCACCCTAGCAAGAGTGACTTTGTTGTTCTAAAGATGAGATACAAAGAGTTTGGTGAGCTCTAGGTGGTATTGGAATCTCTCTACTTGTTCACAAAACTCATAGCAGCCAAGATACGTAAAAAATGAAACAACCAACTAAGAACCCTGTAATTCCCTAAGATTTGATGGCTCTTCTCTTATAATCCTGCCTCCCTTATGAAGTTCACTCTACTGCCTAGCTCTATCTGTTGAGGTGTCACTGTTTGTGGTTTCCTCCTCGTAGTCTCGATCTTCTCTATCCATGTTTGCAAGGTCCAAGGTTGTACACTCCTAGAAAAGGATAAAGGGAATGAGTAGGAGTGTTTTAGGAATGAAAGGATGTGTTAGGGTAGACTAGAAAATGAAGGGTAAGATGTGAATTATGCGAGTGAGGGAGGGGGGTTTTTGGATGAGAAGTTATAATGAGGGGATATAGATGAGGGGATATGTAATAATGTAGAGAGGGGTTTTAAGTTCTAATGATAAGTGATGGGGACAAACAGAGGGGATTAGGGTTTTTAGAATGAATGGAGTGAAACTAGGGTTTGATTTTTAAAATGGAGAATGGCACTTATGACTTTGAAATGCAAACCAAAAATGAAGTAGAGGAGGTTAACTTACATGGAATGAAGGAAAGAGAGAACAATTTGGAGATTTTTTGAAGTTTTTAGGGTTTTGGATCCCTTCTCCCAGACGCACAGTGTTGGGCTCAATGCGTGGTCCCAAGTCTTCAACATGCAGTGCCAACCTGTCTTGCCCAGAAGCGCAACGCCAAGTCTTCAACACACAGCGCCAACCTGTTTTGCCCAGAAGCACAACACCAAGCTTCCAATGCCCAAAACTCACTCAATCTCACCTCTTCTTCTTACTTTTTCACTCCTTGCTTGCTAAATGAGATTAATGATCTTTGAAAATGAAATGTGAGGGCTTAAATAGGAGAAGATTTTGATTTTTTCACTTGAAAAATCCACTTTTCTAATGTTTCTTGTTCATTTTCAAAACTTTGTTTCATGTATCTTTGCAGGTGGATAAATGCTCAATTTGACTTGAATTTTTCATTGTTTCTTTGTCTTGTAGCAAGGAGATATGATCTGGTGTAGCTAAGATCAATTATTACATATAGTGACTTAAAATTACATATGAAATACAAATAAACTTAAAATACTCTGTTTTCACCTCAAAAACATGTTTTCGAGGTGAAAATTACATTAAGTTAAAAGATAATGAAATAATAGCTTTGACCTACAAATCATGATGTCTGACTTATTTATCATCCTCATACCCTTGCTGACCTTTATTTACAATTTAAAATCAGGTTCTTGACCTTGGTGATGAAACCCTAAGACCTAATGAAATTATGCTCAATGACCTAAAGAAATGGATTGCAGATTGATTATGAAACCCTAACTGAAGTCAATTTGAAGGAGGATCAGCAAGTATACTATATGAGGGAAAAATTTAGAATTTTCTAAAAGGAGAACAACCATCAGTGGATCAGTGTGTCATGACCTAATGAAATGATGCAAAAATTTCAGTATGGGACCCCCAAAATGAAGATGCAAAAGAGAAAACTTTGATCCCTAATGGAAGTATGAAAATACTGACACTAACATATATAACTACAAACTATTCATTTATCAATATCATTTTTTTTATATTTAGTTTTCATATATCAATATAAAAATAGTTTATTATTTTTTCAGGAAGATTATGAAAATCCCAAAGGATCAACAAGTTGATATGTGAAACATGCTAATAGGAATGTTTGAAAGATTGTATAAGGAGATGGTAAAAGAAATGGACATAATTTATTCACAAGAGGAGCCATCTCAACAACAACATGCTTGAAATGTATGTGATCATGATTGAATTTGTACATATAAACAAATAATTTAGCATTAAATATTAATTTTCAAGTATTTTCTTACAGAAAAGAAAACAAAATGGAACTCATTCAACATAGAAAACATGAAAATAAGGAAGAAAATGGTTGATATTAACATTTGTGAGTAATTATTAATATTTCCTTATAACAACTCAAAGTTTCATTTTTGTATATTTTAAGTTATTTTATATCAGCAATCCTTGAATGTCTTCAAATCGGTGTTGACATACAAAAAAGAGCCATCAAAATAATTGATTGATGTTGGATTAAATATGGGTTGTGAGTATATTTTGACATATAAAAAATTAATTGAGGAATTTGTAAGTGTCTGCGTTATTTTACTTCTCTTAGTTTATAATTAATAGAACAAAACAATTCCTTTGTATTAAATCTATGATTTATAATGGGCTATAAAACTTATAGGAAACAAAGTATGCAACTATGCCAACAAAAGACTTGTTGCAGCAGGGCATGAGACTTGTTTTTGAAACCATGTGTACAGTTCACGAGTCACTTCTTGATATGGTACACTCTTATTGAATTTACATTTATGTATATTGTTTATTTCATTTTTCATTATTCTCACCAATGTACATACACTCATTACACTTTATTTTGATGTTTGCAAATGGAAAATAGTCAAGAAGGTGAAAAAAATCAATGAAATCAATAAAACATTCATCCAAACAACCCTAATGATGGACGTACCTTGAGAAATGACAATAGTTCCAACAAATAATGATGATCTATTTGGATGTCAATGGAGCCTGTTGTATTTTTTGAATTAATTGTGTGTGAAAATCAGACATTTTGTTTAATGTAATGGACATGGTGTCCCAACTGAAAGACAAGGGGTTACCAATAACTATCCAATTTTGTTTGACAAAGAGCCTGATATTGATATATAATAAAATACATTTTAATTTATTCTAGTGTGTTATCTAATGTTGATGTGAAATGTTACACCACAAATTAAATATATGGATGATTAAATGTTATAATGAAGAGATGTGAAAGGTGATGATATAACAAATTAATCCAAACATGATATACAAAATTACTAATCCAAATTTAATTTATATGAATATTGTGATAAGATATATGTCAATTTTTTTATGAATAATAAATTTAAAAATCACAATAATTGCACTGTCACAAGTCGATGTTTCTAAAAAAAGAGAAAATCTCATTCATAATACCAATGTGTTTATAACTTGAACACACATTAGTGCATTATTTTATGCAAAATAATAGTTACTTCAATATTTTTTGCATGGTCGGTACCTTTTCTAAAAATGACAAACCGGGGCATTATATTCTTCAAGCATCGATGTTGTTTCGATTTAAGGCCCCCGTGCTTTCATAGAACTATCATCCTAGTGCTACAAAACTTTATTTCCATCCTTGGTGCATTAATCAAATTAACAACATTGATTCTTTTATATGTGTATTCCATCATGGATTTTATGTAAATCATATGCATCGTAGCTGCGATTTTATATTAAAGCACTGATTCTGCAATATTTTTCTACTCGCCCTCATTTTTTTGTGTGAAAATAATGACTTGGGGAATGTTTTTATTGTATAAGCACCACGACGGTATGCATTTTAGGCACCAATGTTCTTTGCATTGAATGCCTCGGGGCTTTTGGTTATGTATGAAAAACCACTGATTTTATTTATTTAGCATAGTGATGTTATTGTTTTGGTGAAGTGCAACACTAAAAAAAAATCCACTAAAACCTATGACCCCCACTTTTTTCAGTTGTGAAGAAGTTCAATTATCATCTCCACTAAAATTTCCACTACCACAAATGGATGTTGTAGAAGATGTTCTTTTCACAATTTTTACCAATTTTATAACATAGGAAAAAACCTTTTTTATAACCTCAGATAGATATTAGCGGAATTTTGAGGTCTAAAGTGGGACTCCTAAGGAAATTATTAAATAATAGTGGAAATAATAAAATAATATTAGATTGCATCATCAAATTTTAGAGGGAAAAAATAAAAAACTATTTTTTCAACTGGTATTTTGAGTCTATCTCCCCATGGGTTTTCTCAAATTTTGATCAGAAACACTCGTTGGATGAAAAATTCCATTCCTGATCCAAGGAGAACCCATGTTTCATACTTTTTATGGACACCACTACATGAAAAGTGAGAAATACATGAAAAACGTGATTGCAATCACAATTTTTCATGTATTTCTCATTTTTCGTGTAGTAGGGTCCATCGAAAGTATGCAACATGGGCACTCCTCGGATGAAGAGTTAAATTTTTCATTGAAAAAGTAGTCCCGCTCAAAATTTGAGTAAAACCTTAGGGACATAAGTTGAAAATATGAGTTGAAAAAGTTATTTTATTATTTTTATTATTTTTGAATCATTTTACTTTTTTGCTCCAAAATTGGTGAACCATCTCCTATGGTTGACATCATCATCTTGAATCCTATTGGTTCTTATAAAGTATATTTTGGTTGTACATTTTTTTAGGAGGCCCGTTTTAGACTTCACAATTCCCCTAATGAGGAATTTTCCTTCTAATGAATCATGAATTTCATAAAGAATGGAGCGGTAGATTCTAAAATTAACCCTTTTAAAATAATTAAAGTATGGATTATAACTAATGCTATTACAAGAAATGTGGTCACTGTGTACCACTATTGTTACATTTAGAGTGGAATATCATCAACTATAGTTTACAACAGGTAACTTATTGCAGTAAACAATTGTGACACGAATATAATGTTATTTAATGAAAATGGGGTAGTGTATTTGAGAAACATGACATCATGTTAGATGTCACGCCCTCTAGTTAATTATGCTTGAATTAAATATTTTGTTTCTTTTGTAAAAATTTTAACAATAGATAATGGATGAACTCCTTTTTTGTCATTGAGTGAGGGGTGAACACCCCAAGAAAATGTTTAATAAAATAAATGCTTTTCGATTTTTCCCTTTGAGGTTTCTAGGGTAATATCGGTGTCAATTTATATGCTTTCCTGTTTGGTTTTGTCTTGATGATATGTTCAGCTACATAATATCGGAATTTACATCATTCATTATGCTTTTAATAAGCATGATTAATTGAACATGAAAAGTTGTAGTAGAAAGTATTATGCTACAACTTTCATTAATGATTATTACCTTATACAAATAGCTATTCCATTTCCATAGTTACTTCATGTTATGAATAGATTTGATCATGAGATGAAGGGTTAAGTATTTGATAACCCATTAATGGGATATTATATGTTTGTAAAACTTGATAAATAGATAATTAACCATGTGAAATTTGTATGAGATATACTAAGTGATGTTATATTATAGTCCTAGATCTTTTAGGGAGAAAGAGGGTGGGTTCATGAGCAAACCCTAGTATCATAAAATTAAGGTGCATGAGAAAACCCTAAAATCGGAAAACAAGAGAGAGAGATTTCTTGTTTGTTTCATGTGGAGATTTCCTTTATGTGAATCTTAGGTTTTCTCATGTGATGCTATGACTTATGCTATGCATGTAGACCATATACAAGAGCATGGAATCGATGTGATCCATGATTATCACTATAGTGGATCATGTTGTACTACTATATTTTTAACCTTGTAGAATACGTGAACAATGGATCTAATACATTGAATGACTAGACAACTTGTTCTTATGGGATTTGATGCTAGTGAAAGATGATTGTGAGATGGAATTATTGAGTCTTTAACATGGTTTGATGCCTTTATTAGAAGACAAGTTGGCTGCTATATCTTTCATGATGTTTCATGTAGGTGTTCTTTTTTATGTTGATTTCAAAGTATCTCATCAAGTGGAAGAACTTACCCACTAAATATTCCACATGGGAGGATGCGAATTTTAAACCAAAGCTTACAGAACTACTCAAGTATTGAGGACATGAATATTTTGAAGGAGAGGGTAACATTAGGTGCAGATACTACTAGTGTAGCCCCATATTTTTATTGTTGGCATAGCCCCATTATTGTTATTGTTGTGCCAACGTAGTCCCCATGTTGTTATTATTGTGCCCTTAGAAGCCCACTGTTGTTATTGTTGTGGCCTTACATTATTATTGCTATGTAGGCTATGATTATATTGTTACCCCTTAGACTGCTATATATATGGGAGGTCTTGTCATTTGTATCATCCAACAATTTCTCATTTATCTAATGTAAATGATGTTTACCCCTTGAAGAGTATAATTTTTAAGTCATTGATCTATCTTTTTGTGAGTTTGTTGCATAACAAACACACAACCCTTGAAACTGCATGCGTCTTGTGTGATATTCATGGGTCTACATCTGTTTTATCCGTAGATGACCCAAGCCTGCTCATGGGATACAAGTTGTTTTATATTGTTTATTTGGCATTCCATATTTTACTTTTATATTTCCTCGAACAGAGCCTATAGTTGTTGTTTTTGGGTTTCTTTTTGTTATGCCTTTTGTAAACTATTACATTCTTTATTTGTAGGGTTGGAGTTCTACATACTACAACTTGAAACAGATATACTTTACCCTACCTAGCTTAGTCTCTGTAAATTTTCTATGTCATCAAGGGTTTTTTTCTAACCTTAGGAAATAATGCCATTGCAGGCATGTTCTAGCACGGGAAGGAAGCGACTTTAAATTGAGGTTTACTATTTCTCGCTACGCCTCAGGTCATTCTTGTAATTTTCCTCTTCCAAATGTCAATTATTAAGTCTTGGCGAGTTGCGTTTGGGGTCTGACCCCCTTACACGATTTTCTTTGGGGTTTGAACAAAACTCTGCATGAGGGTTATGTAGACATTTTTTTGGCATAGATATGACTCCTCGGTTTCAATATTTAGTTCGGTGGCCTCCTATGCTTAATGAATGACTATTTTTCAAATATAAAGTATTGTACAATTATATGCATGATCCCTTGTCATGCTTCAATTGGAGAATATATAAATCAATATTTTTCATTTCGTTTCTATAATTTATGGGGTTTATTATTATGGCATTGTTTAGTCAACTTCATTATTTCCTTGAATTATAGATGTACCTTTATTATGCCACTCTTGGTTTTCCCTCTTCACAATCTTCTATTTGTTTGTTCACTTTATTCTTGGTTGAGTGATTAGAATTATGAACGCAAAATTCGATGCCTCATTAACTAATATAAATCATTGTTGTCAGTATCTTGTTTGAAGATTCCTTCCTATTCAACTAAATGATGCTTGGGTTGCATGGATTCAGCTAGGTGCTAACCCCTAGATACTCATCCTATGGTTGAGATTAGTGGTTCCTTCTATAAATTTACTAATATTTTGATAGTGATATTAAATCAGTTAAGGTTGGCTTCGAGACAAAATCCTTTGACATATTGTTATAATTGCTTTGATTTCCCCACATGAATCTTCGCCTATCACGATTGACTAAATGGCTTGTTATATCTTAATGATTTGATATAAAGTACGAGATTTACGTTTGCATTAATTTATGGTCGTAGCCTTGGTAATTTTTAATAATTATAATTTTCTTTAAATTATTAAACATCAGATTCGTATATTTATCACTCTTATCCATATCAAGGAGATGCAATTTTAAAGGGGCACTTTCGAGCCTACTTTAATATTTTCCTCACAGCAATGACTCAATAACCTATGACAGTTAAACTGGCTAGTGACCCTTTGCTTATACCTACATGCTTAGTACAGTAATACACTCACTACCACCCAATTTCGTCTCTCTCATATAATGTAACCTTTAAAATGTCACATGGTTAACTAG
Source organism: Pinus taeda (assembly GCA_000404065.3). Taxonomy (NCBI): domain Eukaryota; kingdom Viridiplantae; phylum Streptophyta; class Pinopsida; order Pinales; family Pinaceae; genus Pinus; species Pinus taeda. The sequence goes on along the minus strand of APFE030706968.1, from coordinate 4,528 downwards.
AACGCTTTGATTTTATCAAATAAGGGCAACACAATTTATTAACATATACAAGATACTTATTTAGCTACATATTTTGGGAGATTTTATATATAGATGCACCTCATGTCATATGTTGATATACAATTAAATAAATGGTTATTGAAAATTGGGTTTGTGTTGCCTCTTCTCTCATGGTAGAGCTCATAATCCAAAGTGATTCCTGCAAGATTTTTAATCAATACTATATCTACTAGATGGACTAGAAAACACCATGAAATACAAATCCAAGGTATTGTACCTTTGTTATATGTGAATAACGGTATTCTAAACATTGTGATAACATATCTCGAACTGGAGGAAAAAGGGTGTTGTTGAGGTCGATTTACAATCATATAAGGAATTTCTCTCCATTATTCTGTAAGAGAACATTATTAGAGATAAGACTAACTCCATATCGCTTATATCAATGTGAATATACACAGTTCACCTTAATTACATTTAACATGATATAACTCAATAGCAATTTTGCACTTGTCTCGACTTTTATAAATTTCTCTAGGAAATACTAATTTTCATATCCTACAATCTGGTTATAGGATCCTTTTACTATAATTAAATATAGGGGTACACATATTTTGTTTCTTTAACAGAATCTAGAATTATTATACTAAAAAGGACAAGTTAAATAAATGACGATATAACATGCATTTTAGTTAATGATATATAACCTACACAATATATGACATTGATAATGTACATAATAAAGAATCTAATTGTAACTACAACCTGGAAAACCACTCGGGAAATAAACATGTTCCTCCTGACCATGAACATCCTTTTCTAGTTTCCCCAGACCTAAGCTCTACTTTCCATAAGAATCAACAACATATTTGATTCATATGTGGTGTATTTTATACATTTATTCCGAGCATATTTTTAGCAACATCCTGCTTTAAGGTCTACAAACCCTTTTTCCTAGGCCTTTTTTTTCTTTCCCGAAAGATAATCCTTTCTTTTTATTGAAACCTTGCATTTTTCTCCAACAACTCTTTATTCAACCCTACTTAGTATATTTCTCCGACAAAGTGATTTAACATAATCCTTTTCTCCCATCATGTTAAATCAATATGCTTTTTATTAATTTCATCTATGCATTTTTAGGAGGTTTCTTGGAAGGTCAAGCATGTGGTGTTAACCATAGATTTTCCAAAGCTGGAAAGAAATATTTCAACTTTAGTGTTCTTTTCATGAGATTTTTTCTAACACTTTATTTATTTTATTAATAATCAAATTGATTACATCATCACAAAATTTTACACATGGCTTCCATAGACATTAAATCCAACAATATGTTCATGCCTTGAATCGTCAACATTAAATTTACGAAATAGAGGGATATTAGAGTTAGCATCGCTAATTTGTTTAACCAGCAAAATTCCATGTGATTGACTTCATTTTAGTAATTTTGCCTAATGAGTAGTCATTATATATATAGACATAAAATGAAATTCCATTTTGCATAAATTGGAACTATGGTGAATGTAAATGATGGGATAAGACTCGTTATATACTATAGAAGGTTCTTTTCCCTTAATTGTTGCATGGAAAACAACTTCATGGAAACTTTTTTTTAAAGTTCCTTATATGTAGCATCTAGAACATGTATCCTTATTTGTTATGTTTACTTTTAATTCATGGAAATGGTTTATGGTTTAATAAGACCAGTACCTTTATAAATTTTTCAAATATTAAGAACATTCATGCATGTGAAAAGAAGAATTGATAATATATTTTGTAAAAGGTTTGGTTTTATTAAAAGTAGTTGTAACTAATGTTGCTAGTGAGATTAAGGAAGGAATGCTTAATGAAGCAAAGTGAAAGGTAACATGTTGCAATGTGATTTAGAGCCATAAATGTGAAGACTAATGTCTAAAATAATGAAATGTAAGATTATACATAGAGAAATATAGTAATTTTGAAATGAATACCACCTATATGACATGGGATTTCGGTTATGATTTCTTGTCAAATTTAATTTTATAGACTATGTAAATTACAGTGGGAAAATGTGCTAAAATAGAGTTTTGCATCCTAGACATTTATAGGATAGTAGGGAAAGGCCCAAGTAGGGCCATCAATAGAGGTAATTTCCTACCCACATTTCCTCTCCCTAGAGATAGATGATCTTAATAAGGGAAAAAGTTTGTCCAAGATGGGGAGAGGGCAAAAGCTTTAGGTGACCTTGCTAGTTTTGGAGCCTATTGGAGAAGGCCCAAAAGAGTGAGCTTTTGAGCTCTAAATTCTTCATGACAAGAAACTTTTACAGGAATATGATAGATGCGACAAAGTGTAATTTTGTGTTAGACCAAGTTTGATCACTATTGGGGAATCATATTGGATGTGAAATTGACTCATTCTAGTTGTGGAAACATGTTCCCAATTATTGGGAGGAGAATTATTTTCCCCAGTATGGTTTTCGTGGCAAACCAGGTAAGTGATGATTAAACTTTTTGTATGATTGTATAAGAATTTCATGTACATCCATAGAGGAAAGGATCCTAGAGCTCTGGGAGGAATTATTGGATGTGTAGCCCCTTTATTCTATTACTAGTATTGTGGATGTCTTTAGGAGGGGCTAAGACCATATGCACCTGGTGCAACTATGACTACTTTGATCATTTCGATGATTGGAGAGGTAGGTGCTCTCTAAGTACTTATAGAAGTATTGTGATTAAAATATCACTTGACATTGCATAAATTATTAATAGCTAAAGAACTTCATTTGATTGAAAAACTACGACGAAAAGTAATGTGATTATAATTAACAGATACTAATTGCATTTCTGGGTCATACCCTATAGGGTGCATGCAATGGAGGTTAATTTAGCTCTTTGCAGCAGGGAAGAGAGCTAAATTAACAAATTAAATAAAATTAATTTCAAACAATGGTTGATGTTGAGAATCGGTTATGAATTATTTTGTAGCTAGTTTCATTCATTTCCTTTCCCTGTCGAATCAAACAAAATAAAGAGGCATTTTATGAAATAAGATTATTTTTTCATTTGCGTTGTGAAGTCATGGCTCGAAAGCAAAGGGTAGAGTGCAATCCATTTTTATTCTTTTGTTTTCACCTGGTAACAGATTGGTAGTACCAAAATTCCACAACAAGAGTTATTTCATGGTGTAATCTCCCATTATTTTATGGGTGCGGCACAAGGGAAAAAGACAATTCTAAAGGAATATATATTCCTACAACTTGGTTTAGATTCTCCAAGTAACGAAAAACAACAATTCAACATAACGATTTGCTCGTAAAAAATATAATGGAGGAACAATAGAAGGATGGTGTTCTTGCATTGTTCGTCTTCAACTATGTCAATAGATATTGGTAGGCAATGACCCCATGATGATGGAACTTGTACATGAGTGCTTTCTGCCAATTATTTATGATGGATGTCCACCTTGTAAGGAATACACTAAATAAAGTTGAAAGGAGAATATTGGAAACTACTAGGAACAAGTGGAAGTTTCGTTGTATCTCAAGGGTTTGTTCCACCATCTTTGGGTTTCTTTCCGTGCCCAGTAAGTTTCTTACTCATTTGCAATCGTCATGCACAAATATGTAGCATGCAACTAAGTGTATTAAGCTCAAAATTCCATGAATTCTCATGCACATAGAAATAAGTTGGGGTGATTTTAATTTAATATTTTATTATTATAAATCACATAAAAAATGCAATATTAGAAATATTAAAATTTAATAACGATGTTATCACTTAGTTCGTTCATAAAAACAACCTAATATAATAATATATATACATTTTACATCGTTATGCTTAAAATAATTATAATTATATACATTTTAATTCCTGCAACTTCATACATATCTCTATTTATACTTTCAAGCTCCTCTCGTTCTCTTCAACATCTCATCTTCATTTCTTTCCTTGTGGATTTTTTTCGGTTTTTCTTTGTGGTCCATATCAATGGCATCGAAGCTCGTACTAATGTTGGGCATTTGCATTTTCGCCCTCTTCCTGCTATCTCCCGTAACAGCCGTAGAAAACCCGCAGGCAACCTTGACGCAAGCAGGTAAAATACCACTGACTAACTTAGAGATGGAATTTCATTATTTCCGGAATTTAATTTTTTTCTGTCTCGTCGATGTCAATGGTTTCAAAGTTCATATTTGTGGTTATTTTCACCTTGATTTTGCTGGGAATTAGCACTGAATCTCCGGTAGCTTTTTTGTTTTTCTAATAAAGCCACACTATAAAAGATTGTTTTAATAGTTTGTTTGATGTGTGTGTTTAGGGCGAATAGCACGGCTCAGAACAGATCTTTATGCACAGGATGCGACTATTGGTTGTTTTAGGTGCATGTTAATGTGTTAAAGTTATTGATGATGATGATGATGATGGTTAACGTCCACTGAGACCAAATAATGATCTATCGGACCTAAAAAGACAAATTATTTATTTTGATTTAAGAATTTTATTCCTATGCTCAAAAAGCTTGGAGAGAAGCCTTCCGAGTTCACTATAATTTT
>APFE030706966.1:180861-197294 GCA_000404065.3 Pinus taeda | reverse complement strand
GCCTGTGTACCGGCGCACCTGAAACCCTTCTGTGCCTGCGTACCGCCGCACCTGAAACCCTTCTGTGCCTGCGTACCGGCGCACCTGAAACCCTTCTGTGCCTGCGTACCGGCGCACCTGAAACGCTACGCTCCTGCGTATGTACGCACTTTTCTCTCACTGTACCTACGTACCTTTGGGCATAGATGATTTCAAGACTTTAGAAAGAACCCAGACAGTCAGATCTATAGATCTGAACATGCGCCGAAGAGATCTTAGTCCATCAGTAGATTCGCCTTATTGAGATTTAGACTAGATCTTGCCCTCATAAGATATTCAACCAAAAACATGCTTAAGCCAAATGATCTCCTTTGCTTTATATAGGCAAGCTCTTCCTCAAATCAAGGATCATGGGGATCAATAATAATAATAAAATAAACAATACCATGGGCCAAAACCATGATAACCCAATATCGTTGGCTAAATACCATGAGAAACCCCACGTGTGGGCGCTTAACTACCTTGAAGTGTGTGCACTGGGGGTACGCACCCAATGAATGGGTATCCTGCGGGTATGTACGCACTTTATATAATACATGCCTGCGTGTACGCACCTTTTGTATGGTGTGCCTGCGTACTCCTTATTTTCTTCAATATTTGAGAGCTGTTCATCAATGTTTGCTCCATCACCTGTATGGGTTGCCATCAAGGACAACACTTTAGCCATAATGCCAACACTGTGGGAACAAGACATAAACTCAAAACTTTTTTTGATAAGCCCCTTATCAAGAAAATCCTATATTAATTTCTTAATTTCCTCATTCTCTACTAGGGTCATTTTGTATGTCACTTGATTAGGCAAATTAGCTTCTAGAATCAAATCTATGTGGTCATTGCTACTTCTTATTTGGCTTAATTAAAACCCCCTTCATAAGCAAGGAATCTCCAATTTCTAGTGTATCTTCATGTGGAGGTGAATTCACACTTTCTTCATCTACTTGAGCAATGTGTGTACTTCCTTTCCCATTATAGTGTTTTCAGGACATTCATATGATCTATGATCAATCTAATCACATTTATAAATCTTATTTGATAACCTCTACCTCTACCTCTTTGGTAAGGTCTTCTACCTCTAAAATCAATACTTCTTGTTGAGGGATATGCTAATATGAATTGCTTCCTTCTTCCCTTTAATCTTGAAATATTCCTTTGTTACATTGTCGTCCTCTCCTCTTGTTGAACTTCCACCTCTTCCTTGTTGATTCGCTTCCTTGGAAAATTATCTTGTTCCTTAAGAGCAACCTGGTATGCTTCTTCAAATATCCTTCAAGACAAAATATTAATTTCATCTTGAATATCATATCTTAATCCATCAATATACCTTCCTACCTTCTCTAGGTCTTCTTCTACATGTCTAGTTTTAACATTTATTCTATAGAATTCTATAGTGTATTCTTTAACTGACATTAATTTATGTTGTTTTGCATTCGTTTAAAAAGAATAAGTTGGTAGTCCTTAACAATAAGCTTACCTTTCAATTTTCTACCTTTATATCCTAGCTTTTAATGTTTGTTTTTCCTTTGTTTTCCACTTTGACTGCACTCCATCTCACCAGATTGATATGTGGCCCTTCAATCTAGTCACAACAAACATCACCTTCTTACCATCCTACACATTCTCATAATCAAAATCCTTGTCTAAAGCATTGATTTAATTAACCAACTCTTCAACATTCAAACTACGTTTATATATTAGTACTTCCATATTTGGTCTAGAACTTTCTCCCATGACTACTATGATCACTCTTTCTTCAATGTTTTCTTATTTAGACTCTTCTTCTTCAACTTCCTCCTCCACCTGAGCATCTCCCTTTTCATCACTAACATCTCCATTGTCAGGATCTCTTCTCTATGCAATCTCCATAACATCTATACACACTCAATGGTTCATCATTTATTTATGTAGGACTACATTAGCAGTCGGTCTTCTTTGACCTACTCCTCTTCCTCCAGGTTTAAATAACATTTTTGAGCTTCTTTTTCACAATTCTTTTGGGACAATGTCTTTTTTTGCTATGTTATGATATAAAAAATGACAACAACCTGATTCAAACTTCAACCAATTCGAATATTTGTACTCATATTTTTTTCTACGTATGGGTTGCAAATTCATTCTATAATGAATTCTTAGGTTCTACAACTTTAATATCAATGTATAGAATTTGTATGTTTGGATCTATCACTTAACCACATAATTTCCCTCGTTTTTCCCTATTGTCACTTGTCACTCCTAACCTGTCATGAAGAAGAAGTTGGATGTGTAGGATCCACCATTAAACAAAAGTCATATGTTTTACCTTTGCTAAATAAATGCCAGATGCTTGGGATAAAAAAAATTTAACAAATCTTGAACTGACAAATCTAGGTGTCGGTAAATTTACTAGATGCCAGAAAAAAGGAACTAGAGTTAGATAATTTACCTTTTCCGATAACTATGAAATCAATCTTCAGGGTCATTTTCCTTTGTAAATATTTGATTAGAACCAAAATGTGGAACTCTGAAATTCAAAAATTCTCATTTTATTGGATCTATATGTCCTCTAGGCTTCTAAATGTGGAATGTAGTTGTGGAATCCTCAACCTAGGATTTTAGAAATCCATGAATTCTTAAAATTTGGACTTTTTGAAAATCTAGATTTGAATGCACGTCACTCCTCCATGTCACCAATCCACCACTAATTGATGTCACTCATGGGAACCACAATCTAGAAGTAGAAATTTAAAAAAACTCAAAAATTAAGCTAAAGGAAATTTCCAGGTGTATGTTCGATGACTGAATAGTCGTTAATCTCAGGTCAATTGATGATACAAATAAAATCTTTGTTTAAATGTACACCTAGGATTTTGAATCATTCAAATTCTGAAGTAATTGGATATTTCATAATTTTCTCTCCTACACAATTTAACTTTGCTTTCAACTTGGTTTTCAATCAGTTTGATTAACCACTCTTCTTTCACCAATCATTGTCACTTGTAATGAACATAATGATATTACCAAAATTCATAAAAATGAGGCACAATCAAAAGGAATTACATAGATATGCATAAAGGCAGTCCACACTGCGTAAACTCTATAACTTCACTAGAAAGGAGAATTATACACAATAAAAGGAGTATGCAACTATATATTTCAAAAATACTCTAAAAATTACATAATCGGTCTCTTCTCCTCTCTTTATCTACTTTTCTCCTCTTCCTTACGAATGTTTCAAGTCTAAAAAGGGTTTATTTATATAAACATATGAGACACCAACTTGACCCCTAGAATGATTGACACATATCCTCTAAATTTAGAGAAATATAACAAATCTCTTATATGTCCCTAAAATAACTCTTCTCTCATAACTGCATACTAAAATAATCATAGTTGGTTACATTACATGCCAACAATGAGAGAAACCAACTTCTCTCTTCATAGACACAAGAAACCTATAAAACTATTACAAACTTAGAAAAAAATAAAAATGATGATCATGCATCAACAACAATGTAGAAGAGGTTGAAGATCAATAGGTTGATGTTGAAAATCAAGATAGATTTGAAGCTACAAGCATCCAGAGCATACCAAGAAAGAATGGTGCAACACCAAGAAGGAGTGGATCAACTCCACAAAGTAGTGAAGCATTAAGGAGATCAACAACACAAGTTCAAACACCTCTTAGGCATAAAAATTACGCATTTATAACACAAATTATGAATATAAAGGAACCCCTAAATTTTGAGAGGAAAAAGACCATAAAAAATGGATGGATGCCCTAAATGAAGAATATGTTTCTATTACGAGATATGAAACATAGGAACTAACAAAATTTCCTAACAATAAAGTCCCCATAGGAAATGGTTGTTGAAAACTAAATTAACGCTGATGGAAGTATTGGTAAACATAAAGTTGGATTGGTAACAAAGGGCTATTTCAAAATGAAAGAATAGATTGAGGTCACTTTTCCACGTGTAGCAAAAATGAATATGATTGGGATGATGATAGCATTAGCTACTAAGTACAATTGAAAGCTACATCAATTAGATGTTTAAGTCAACATTTCTAAATGGATAATTAAAGGAAAATGTTTATATTTTTCAACCAAAAGGTTTTGTAAGGGAAACTTGGACAATAACATCTTGTTTGCAGGTTAAAAAAACATTACATGGAATCAAATAGGCACTCAAGGCGTGGTATGTGAAGATTGATGCTTTCTTCTTCTAGCAATGTTTTACTAAAAGTAAAGGAGATTGGAATTTATATATCAAGAAGGATGAAAAAGGGCATATTGCTTTGATTTCCTTATATGTTGATGATCTTATCATAACATGAAATGCCACTAAGTTAATTAAAAATTTCAAAAGATGTCTATCACAAGAATTTGAGATGAAGGACCTTGGATAGTTGTACTATTATTTAGGCCTTGAGGTATGGAGAGATTATGGTAAAAGTTTGATCACACGAAGTAAATATACACAATAATTAATCAGAAGTTTCAATATGAGTGGATATTAATAATTGTCTAATCCATTAGAATGTTAAACTCGATAATGATGATCAAACAAAAGAAGTGAGTGGTTCTTTGTATCGACAATTGGTGGGAAGCTTGAATTATTTAACTACATTTAGGCTAGATATTGCATATCAATCAACATATCTAGTCAATGCATGACTAAGCCCACAAGATAATCATTGGAATGCATCCAAGAGAGTCCTTCGATACTTGAAGGAGACTATAAATGTTGATACTGAATATATTATTTGAATGTTGAGTTGATAAATTATTCAGATTCTAATGGGTGAGGAGATCCATATGACAAGAATTCCACCATTGGTTATGCATTCATTATTGGATCCAATTGTGTTATGAAGCAACAAGAAGTAGCCAATTATTTCTTTGTCTTCCACTGAAGTTGAGTACAAAGCCTTATGTAGTGTTTCCTGTGAAGCATTTTTGGCAAAGGAGAATCCTTGCAGACATGGGAGAAAAGAACGAAAGACCAACAATCATCAAATATAATAATCAAAGCTCTATAACACTGGAAAAAAACCTAGTTTGTCATGCTATATCAAAACATATTGAGACACACCATCATTTTGTAAGAGAAAAACTATAGCGAAAAGAAATTGACTTGATATATTGATATACAAATAATAATGTGGTAGACATATTTACGAAGCCTCTAGGAAAGGCTAGATTTAAATTAGGTAGTGACAAGTTAGGTATCATAGAGAATCCATTTGTCCATTAAGGGGAAGTGTTAAGTTAATGAGAGAAATACATTGTTCCTATGCATTAGTGTTCCTATGCATTTTTCTAGAGAGTGTTGTTTCCCAATGTAACCATGAGTTGTAAACCCACATAGGTGTCATTATCATCTCAATGATAATTGCTAACCAATTGTTATGAATATGGAATTCTATTGTGTAACTGAGTATGGATAAAATCTAATTATAAAACACTCTCCCATTAAGAGTTTGTCAGTGTCCTTATCTTTTCTAATTTAGGGATCAAAAGCTCACTTGTCTTAGCAAACATGATACTAAGCATATAAATAGATTTGAAACTAATGTTAAATTCAAATAAAGACCTTACTAATCTATCCATAATATGCATTCAAAGTAACACCACCATATGTGTTTAAAGACCTTACTAATCTATAATCCATAATATGCATTCAAAGTAACACCACCATATGTGTTTAAAGACCTTACTAATGTATCCATAATATGCATTCAAAGTAACACCACCATATGTGTTCAAAAACCAATTAACATTCTTGTTGATGTTTAAAATATGCATATCAAGGTAAAAACACAAAAACACAAATGATTGGAATATCGGAAGAGAAGAACACATAAATTAGGAGTGATTAATCCAAAAAGATATGCATATTAAGGTAAAAACACAAATTATTGGAATATTGGAAGAGAGGAACACATAAATTAGGAATGACTAATCCAAAGGGTAAGCTTAATTGTTACATTTTCATTTTTTTAAATGGAAGTTCAAAAAGGTTTAACAGGTCAAATTCTATTGAGTCCTTTGCTCGCTCTGGCTCATTTTGCTGATTCCGTTGAATTTCAAAATCCATCCACTCCAATTACTCAGATTCGATTATTCACTATTGACAAATCGATATACACAGTGCCATTTCCTTGAAGAAACTATATTAAATCAGATCGAGTTTTCTATGTTGGGAACTCTCAATTATGGGCCTCCATTGCGCCATTTTGATGGTGCCTGGAAGGATGGATGGAAGCTGATCTAAACGGATCAGATCGACAGGAATTTAAGGATATGCATATCCTACAAATACACATCCACATTAACTTTACTTTGTCTATTCCTGTTAGGATACCTGGTTTTTACTTAGACAACCTGGGTTAGTTCGTGTTTTCTCAGCATATTTGGACGTGATATGTCTTCCAAGCAGATGTGATTCGGCAGCAAAAGGAAAAATCCGGCGAATGTCATAATTTTAAATATATAACGATAAAACAGGTCAAAGTTTTTTTATTCGAATTCATTTTTTTTTCTGGTTTAAAGAAGGACTTGGTAACTATGTATGGCATTTATCCATATTTTACTCACAAGGGGGAAATAGGTTAGAAACTGCTATAGTCTAGATCCATTGTGTAGGGTTAAAAATGGCAGTTACATTTAAAATTTTTAAGGGGTTAGTTCAACAAATTGGCATTAATTTTATTGGATATTTAGTTAGTTCAATTTCAGCAGGTGTCTAATTTGAATACCATTGAAGGAGATGTGCACTGCTGTCCACCAATAGCATTAGGAATGCCATGCACTACTATCCACCGACAGATTTATTAAAAGAAACATATACTAATAGAAATGTGCCAAAATATAGATGAATGAAAAGAAATACATAACATTACTAAGTAGCCAGGACAAATATAACTGAAAATTCATATTACAATATTACACTATTTCTCAAAGTGCAAAGAGTCGTCCCTTAAATTCTTAGATGTCAGAATAGTGCCAAGGGTATTCGCAGACGCAAAACACCATTCAGATATCAATACAGAACAATCTCATATACACATTAAAGAATTATCCTGATTCCTCAGATCTTGAAATACTACCAAACTAGAGTTTTATTAAGCATATACTTTTCATCAATATGTACCTATAAATAATGCAACTGTATTCAACTCAGAAGCCACATGTATAATGTTGACCACCCAGTGATGGCTATAGCTGCTAGTAAATAGGTCCACAAGAAAATAACAGAGCACTCGCTCTCGCCAACACCAAACAATTGTGTCATCGTTCCTGCATGAATGCAAACTCACCATCTATCAGAGGAAAAATAGCTGCTACTGATACTCAAGTAGGTGTATAATGAAATAGAAGAAAGAGCAATGTCCCACTAATGAAAATTTAGCGAGTTTGATCATTTCAAATGCCTATGGTCCACATCACTATTCAGTGCATGTCTTGTCAAGGAGTATTCTGTTACTTAAAAAGCGACCATTTTTGGATTTGTGCGTGTCATCCTTGTAAAAGTGCCATGCTAATCTTCTCTGTATCTTTCCAATTTTATCGGATGTCCCTAAGATTAGAGAAGATTAGCATGGACCTTTGTCTGGCAAAAACTGTCGGCGAAACTGCAACTATCCCAGAAACACCGTTTGCAACGGTCGTTCTCGTTTTCCGTGGCAAGAAACAGTTTCCAGCGAAACAAGACCGTTTCCTCTTGCCGTTTCTTGCAGTTAAATTTATTTTTTGAGACTCAGTTAAATTTAATTTTTTCAGACGTTCAGTTTAAATAGCAATAAATGATTAGTTTTCTGGAAGTTAAGTTAGTTTAATTCGCAGTTGCAGTTGACTGTTAGTTCGCTGCAGTGGACTAATTTCCTTCCAATTAAACATAAGTGTTCGCTGCAGTAGACTGTTAGTTTCCTTCCAATTAAACATAAGTATTCCACCGTGCGGCTGAAGAAAGAACTAGCAGAACATAGCAGAACAGAGGGTATTGTGAGAGTTCTGTCAAAGAAAAACACCCGTTGTCAAGGATTTAAGCAGAAGCCCGAGAGCAAACCCATCAGGAATCAGAGCCAACTTGCCAAGCAGCTTCACCGATCACAGATCAGAGCCAACTTGCCAAGAAGCTTCACGCCTGCGGCCTCAACAGCGTTGTCAAGGTACTGCCTGCAAACTTCAATGTTTTTTTCAATGAATGCTCTTTTAATTATTGGAAGGCAATCCTCTCTATTGCGATATATTGAATATACCAAGATGTCCTAGAATTGGTTCATTGTTCTGTATGGCTTAACTTTTGCTGATGTTCCGACGACCAGTCAAGTATTACCTTCTCTTCCTCTGAACCTAATGTCCTTTTATACAATTCAGTTCGTAAACACTTGTTTTCCTCCTCAAGAATCTTTTTACCCTCACCAATAGATGAAAGCTGATCTTGTAAATTCGCTAGCTGGCTCTTTTTCTCCTCTGCCATGGCTGAAAGCTGTCTCTGTAGATCCGAGAGTTGACCATCCTTTTTCTCTGCAACAGCTAAAATCTGACTCCTTAAATTAGCTATTTGAATCTCACCCTTGGAAGTAGATTCCTTCATTTACAATGCTGCGAGAAATTCTTCTTCAACTTCTTTCTTTGTAGACAACTGTAGCGTCAAATCATCTTGTTTTGTTTGCAGCTCTGCAAGAGTGCCTTCCAGATTACTCTTTCTCTCATCCGATAAATGCCGGTCTTCTTCACTTTTTTGAAGCAATTCCAGAGTCTTCTTCTTGGACTCATTTAGCTCAGATTCCAATGCATTCAGCTGGCACTTGATGAGCTCCAAGTCAACCGTTAGATCTTGATTCTTTTGGGTCAGTGATACCATTTCAATAGCCATCAACTCATGTTTTCCTCTCAGCTCTGCGACAGTGCCTTCGAAATTACTCTTTTCAGCGTACCACAAATGTGTGTTTTCTTGACTTTTTCTGAGCAGATCCTGAGTCTTTCCCTTGGAATCATTCAAGTTGGATTGCAAATCAATATTTTCTGTTGTATATTGTTGTAAAACCCTCTCATTTTGGAGCCTTTCATCTTGCATTTGAGCTACTTTCGCCAAATTTTCATTCAACTGGGCCTTCCAGAACTCTACTTCAGCGATCAGTGTTCTATTTCTCTGACAGAGGAATCCCCTTTCAGTACTCACGACCTTGGTTACTTTGGCTCATATTCCGAGGACTTTGGTTGCTTCAGTTTTGGACTTAGGTCAGTTCTATATCTGCAAATTTTGCAAAATTTATTTAACTGGCCTTCAGTTTTGGACTTAGGTTAGTTCTAGAATCTATATCTGCAAATTCTACAAAATTTATTTAACTGGCTTACAGTAACAATTTCGCTAGTCTAACCAGGGTCCAGTATTGAAATTTGCTCGGAATATAGACATGCCATCGAGCGGTCTAAAACGCCATTTCAAAAGCCAAAAATTCATGCCATTTGTGGTACCAGCCACGCAGAAGTAATGATGTGTGCATAAAATAATTTCATAATTTTTTTTTTCAAATGATTTCTTTCCATGAATTTGCACGATTTAATTCGGAAGGTTTTTGCTTCCCTTTAAATATAGTCTTTTGGATTTATGTGGACGATGAGTTGTATATGAAATTTGAATGATGAAAGTTGCCTAACTATAATTTAAGTCTAATACCTCTCAAATTGTAACCATTAAATGAAAATGTTTTTTTTCATAGTGTTTTCGTGTTATTCCATTTGAATGAAGAGAAGGTTTGTCCAATTAAAAAAAGGGTTTAAGCAGTTACAATTTTTTTTATTATTATGAATTAATTTTTTCGTTGGAATATTGAATGAGTTAATAGAAAAAAAATTTAAAAAAATTGTAAGGATTTTTATTAATGTTATCTATGGCTAGATTTAGAAATTAGATATAGATAAAAAAGATTTAATTTATATTGCTTCAATTTAAGATAAAATTAATTTGGATGCTTGGTTATTTCAAGGCGTGTTTTTATTTGACATGCCTTTTAATTTAATATACTTATTATAATGTTTAATATACTTATGTTTGGTTTAATTGTTCTTTAAGTCTTATTTATTTTCGAGGCTTATTCTAAACTTTTGTTCGTAAGTCTTGTTTATTTTTTATGTTTATTCCAAACTTTTTGCTGTTGGGATGGTAATGTCAGTGGTGCAATTGATAAAAATAATTTGAATGTTTGCTTTTGGGATGGTATTGTCATGGGTGCAATTGATAAAATTAATTTGGATGTTTGTTTATTCGAAGACGTGTTTTTATGTGACATGCAATCACCTTGAATCTTCACGTGGCCGTGCTATCACCTTGAATCTTCATCAATAAGAGGCCCAATGCTTCTCCAGTAGACTCAATAAGTTTGTTGCTTCCCCACTAGCTCCCCTAAGAAATTCGTGTTCCTCTCCCATGCTTAGACTACTGAAGGAAGCCCCACAAAATTCCTGATGCAACACTAGAATTGGTTCACAAATGGTATCAATCTCCCTCCTTGGGTTGACGCTTGAATTCCACTGAGGGAAAGGGGTGAGAAACTCGCTTGAGAATCTCGTGTGTTGAACAACACTTGCAGACTTGACTCAACAAATCAAGCATGCTAGGCAAGTGAGTTTTTCAAAGTGTCAAAAAGTCCCCAAATGATGTATACCTCTCCTATTTATCCTTGAGCTCCCTTCTCTCCATGTGGGTCCCATACATCGACCCTCTTGAGCCTCTCCCTCCGAAAGTGCGAGTTTGTCCAAGGGAGTGTATTTCATCTTTGGGTGGCCCCCACAATCCACTTAGTATTTCATTTGTCTTATTTCCCCTATGTTGGGCCCGCCCTTAGCCAACATTTGAGACTGGGGTCCTCCAACCCACTTTTCCAAAGTTAACAACCCAAAATATCAAAATGGAGCAAAATTGTATTTTCACTTAACAAGATTTGCTAAGAAGGGAAATCACAAAGTTGCAACTAACTATTGACTAGACATTACTTGACAACTGCTCTTTCTAAAAAAATTGGCAAATTGGATTCATGGTAAGGTCTCATTCTAGAGACATGTGCACAATGTAATGGTCTATAAGCCCTTCACTGTGACTAATAAATAACAGTGGTTTGATAGGGTACCTTATATGGACCCAACCAACATGAAATAAACTCTTTGAATCACAGTTCTAAAGAGAGTAATACACAAGCACCAATCCCCTCAAAGAGTTTTTCTTATTTTTATTTTATTCATTTATTTTGATGTCCGACAATCCTCCCAAATTATTGTCACATCAATACTTTAAACCAATCATAAAATATGCCTTTTCTATTTCAATTTTTTTTAAATAATTTTATCTAAACAAAAATCATTGGACCAACAGTCAAGGTAATGTACATCTCAATATGACATAGATGTTGCCATGTATGTACATGACAACATCTAAAAAGTACTAAACCAGCATAGATCCATCTATTTCCGGGATCTATCAATCTTAAAGGGTCAAATTTCTTGAGGTGTAATTTTTTTATCATTTAATTCCATGTCGTGTATTAATTTTTTAATATTAAATTATATAAAAATTACAACTCAATAAATTTGATCCCTCTTCATACTTGATAAATCTAGATTTAAGATGGATCTATGCTAGTTTGAATATGTGTTATCTTAAAAAAAAATTAAGCTTTATAAAAAAATGATTCACTAACCTGAAGACTTTAATCATATAATAAATATATTAATTTTAGTAGAATTATTTCATATCAAGTATATCTTTTCATGTATATCACAATATCCATCACAACTTAATATATTCTCTTTTCAATTTTACTTCACCTTAATGACATCTTCTCTTACACGTTAGGGCAGCTCATTCCATACTTTGACGCTCTTTCTTTCTTTCTCACATGACATTTAAAAATTAATGCACATTGAGGTCCGACTCATTTTTAACCCTTTGAGCAAGGACTATCTAAGTGGTTGTCACAATACGATATTTAAATCTGTTTTATTGCAGCAATACCATAATTTTTCGTTAGTTTCATGTGACTTCTTCACTCATTTGAACGTAATTCTTGACAAAGTCATTTTGACTATAACAGTGTTTGAATTTGTTCCTTGTAATGTCACAACGTAACACAACACTTCATAAATTATTTTATGCGTGAGCCTTTTCTAGTACTCACCTTTGGATCAGCATAAAAGAACAAAACTCTCCCTTGGATCCTTAGTATACTATGTTCAAACCTACTTTCAATCAAGATTATCTGATTCTCCGAGGTGCTGAACCTGTGTCCTACATTTAATTGCCTGTCATTTGTCATTCCTCCAAACTCGCAAGAAATATGAAGCCATTTATCTATTTGCAACAATTGTATAAGCTTGTACATTGTATTCGCTTTGAGTTTCAAACATTTTTAAGACTCCTCCAAACTTGTAATAAATTTGAAGGCATTTATCTTTTGAACTTGCAGTAGTTGTACGGTCTGATACATAGTAGTTGCTTTGAATTTCAAACATTTTCAAGACTCCAAAATACAGATGTGAAACATCTTAAGAACGAAATTGCTCGTGAGGTAGAAACGAAGTATGCCTCACCTTAATAAAATGATTGTTTTTGTTTTTATCTTAAAATATGATCCCTGGGCTTAAATTGATCATGAGGCTTACAACTGAGGATGCCCCCCCTTGAATAAGATAATTTCGTTTGTTTCTATCTCAAAATATCATCACTGAGGTTTATTAAAGAGAAAACGCTGCAAGAACCTCTAAAACATAAAACCATGCCCAAAATAACAGGCACGAGGTTTAAAATTTCTTGATATCAGAAAATCTGATAATATTGTTATCAGATTGTTAGCGTAGACCTGTACTATTCAAATAGCATCATAACTACACAATAAACCAAAAAGCTATGTTACCAGAAACGAGAAACGGGAAACGAGAAACGATGTTTGGAGGTTTCGCATATCAGAAACGAGGAGAGAGAAAAAAACCATATTAAAGGTGAACAATATAAACAAAGCATTAATCATAAACCTGCAATGTTTCTGCTCATGAAATTGTAAAAAAACAATTGTAAATACTAATTTAGTTTTAAGAAAGAAGTGATAATTTTGTAGATCCAAAAATTTAGCCATCATTAATTCCAAGAAAATAGCAACCATTGATAAGAATAAGAGATTTGAAATATAAATAATTAAATTTGTTCTTTTGAATATATATGTATCTCTAAAGTCACTTCCAACAATTCATATCAAAATGCAAGTAAACCTAATAATCTAGATTTTGAAGCTCATTTTCTGGAATAGTTGTTGAGCTTGAGCCAATTCCAAAAGAATTATTTTGGTCAATAGACTTCATGGTATCATCAAGCATGTCTTCAGCATTGTCTTGTAGCACCTCAAGTGGAAGCTCATCATTTTCGTCATCTTGTGAACCACCATAATCCCACATTCTCGTGGGTCCAATTTTGTATTCTAGTTGTTGTCGAGATAACAAACGTAGATTTGAGTGTACAAACACCAAATCTTGTGCCATTTTTGTGCCTAGGCGATTCCTCTTCATTGAATGGATGAAAGCATATTCACTCCAATTTCTTTCACATGCAGAGGAACTAGTCACCTGTAAAATAAAAATAAAATTATGTTAGTCATAGTCAATCAATAAATCTTATAAGATAAATAATCCAAAATGAGCTTTAGAATTAATTGTTTAAACAATAAATCAATACATTAAAGGTATTTGTTATTAAGAATACCTGTGAAAGCAAACGGATAGCCAAACGATGAAGCAAGGGGGTCCCTGTACCATATTGTATCCAGAAGTCGACGGGTCCAAGTTGTTGTCTGTTGTATGCACAATCTTCATTTGCAAAGTGGTCTTCTGATCTCAAATACTTTCCTAACTCAAACCGTAAAGCAGTGCGATCCTGACGATCGTAACACCTACTTATAAAAGTGTTCCAGTTTTGCATAACCTCTACATCTGACGATGGTTTCTTATGAAACCATTTAGGATTGAGTAAAAATGCAATTGAATGAAGAGGGCTATGAAGCATTTTCCACCTTGTGAGACTAAGTTCCCACACTTCATTTCTGGTGTCTTTGTCAATCCTAGAATTTTCATCCTCCATTATGTCATGAATCTTCTCTCTCATTTGATCCATGCTCTCCAAGACATCCCCTAAGCATGGTTGATCACTGTCAAATATGCGAAGGTTGGAAACAATAGGTGTAATAAGGGTGACAATATCCTCCACTCTCCTCCAAAAATTCTCTGAAGAAAGACCAATAATAATGTCCTCAACTTTTAGGCCATCCCCAGTATGAGAACCCTTCCACCTTTGCCAATCCATTGATACCACCATCTCTCTCAAAGATTGATGCATTTTAATAAGGCGTTGAAGCATAATGAAAGCAGATGCAAATCTAGTCTCGGCACATCGAAGAAGCTGAAGTTTTGCATATTTCCTATAAATTGCTATGGATGCTGCATGATTAATAATAAAGTGTTGCAGCATCTTTGCTTCAGTTATAGTTTTATCAACCCATGCAATGTTATTAATATCTTTCAGGAGCAAATTCAAGCAATGCACAGAGCAAGGAGTCCAAAAAATTGTTGGATATTCATCCTCAATCAACCCACCAGCAAGGATATTGTTTGAGGCACTATCTGTAACAATTTGGACCACGTTTTCTCTACCAACCTCCTCTATTGCCTCTCTGAGGAGACCTTTTAGATATAGACCATCTTTTGTCTTTCCTGTAGTATCATAGGATTTTAAAAACAAAACTCCTTTTGGGCTAGAAACGAAAATATTGATAAGGGGACGATGGTTAACATCTGTCCAACCATCTGAGACAATGGAGACCCCAGATTCCTTCCAACTATCTTTAATGTCTTGAAGTCTAGCTTCAACCCGAGCCCTCTCTTCAGATAACATGCTTGTCCTCATCTTTTCATAACTAGGAGGCTTATAACCTTTAGGAGCATTGTTAACTAGATCCCTTACCATTTCTTTCCAATAAGGAGACCTACAAACATTAAAAGATATGCCATTTGCGAAAAAAACCGTCCAATGGATGCATCGAGATTTCCCCTCCCTTTTACATCCCATAAGTTTTGAAGGTGAGAAACAGAAACTTGATGTTGAGAACAAGAGTTTGGACCACCAATTGTCAATCCACTGGGATTGTTGTTAGCTTGAACTAAACCTTCAACAATATGTCTAAGCTTTTCAAGTTCATTAAATTGCTTAATTAGAGAAGCTTTTTCTGTTTTAGGTACACTGTCACATAAAGCTGATTGTTCTTTTTTCCCCATTCCAAGTAAATGCCATCGAACTCTTCCTACATTCCTTGTTTTTTGTTTTTTACAATAAGGGCACAACCAAACCTTTGAACCAGATGATCCACTTGATCCTCCGCTATAAGATTGAGTGCATTTCACAGCTGCCCATAACCTTGCCTCAAAGGCTTTTTTCGCTTCTTGATATTCTTTGCTTTGGATTTTTTTGGATGCCTCTATGGAAGATTTCTGTTGGGAAAGGGGTGGTCTACTTTGTGACATTGATGAACTTTCTTCCATTGCAATGACAAATGAGTGGAATAAAAAATAAATGATTCTCCTCCGCAACGAATTTTAATCTGCACAATTTATATTTGAAAATTAGTTACAGAAAATAAAATAGAAAAATTGACACCTAATTAGAAAAATATAATTAACTACAAATTTGAAGAGAAAATCAAAGAAAATTTTGGAAAACTTAAACAAAATAAAATTATTTATCTTTTTCAAATTTTCAAACATCTAAATCACCTTACTTCGAGCATTGGAGAGACTAGCTCCAGAGAAAGGGACTAGCTCCTCATCTCATTCATTTTACAAAATCCCATGATACATGGCTTCAGCGATATTTTAATAACTTATAACTACTTGTTCCATAACACTCACTCTCTCTCTAAATATATGTGTGTGTGGGGCTACGCACTAGCAATAATTAGGTATGTTGATTGGTAACATTGAGTTCTCCTATTGATTTTTCCTTTTTACTCAAATACTAGTTGGGTATTATATTAAAATAATGGATATTATATAATTTCAGAGTAAAATTCCTAATAATAATTCTCATCACTTTATTTAATTATATTTATTTTAAGTTTTCCAAATTAAAAATCTATTTACAAAATTCCTAAATCTTCACAACATTTGTGAAAATTCTTCAATTATAAAATACCATTAAAATAAAACCATAATTGGGAAAAATCTCTATCCTAGTGGAATTTTAAGGATAGCCAAAAAAAATGTTGGGGGCAAAATGGTCAAAAATAGCCCACAATCTTATAAACAAATTATTTGGTAATTGTGACTATTGATCTTTACTAACTTACTATGATTGATTGAGCTGCTTAGAGTAAGCTTT